>SSNP01000163.1:656845-747778 GCA_006937955.1 Pachypanchax playfairii
AAAAAAAAAAAAAAAAAAAAAAAAAAAAAAGGCAGTAGTCAGTAGAGCATATGGACGGACAGCGTTCCCAGACTCCCATAGAGAGAAGACCCACAGTCCGCAGCCTTTTGGGTATAACATCCGACTGTAGCCCCATCTCTTGTATTGCTGAGTTTATCATTTGACAATGTACAGGATTTAGTCTGTGCCCCCATTTGGTTTATGTAAACAGAGCATTGCGACCAGTTGGCCAGCCCATAACAATGACTGATAGACTCCCTGGCGGGTTCTCAATTTCTCAGGGTAAAAGGAGGGAGGAGACGGTGCAAGGTTCCAACAACCTTTATTGTGAAGAGGTCTAATTTGCACACAAAGAGCTCACTTTTCCTCTGCTTGTGTTGTCGACCGCTCCCCAGGGGGAAGTCAGGCTTGTGTTTAACAGCATCTGCTTGACCTTCTGGTCATGAGAGGAAAGAACACACAAGCACATATTCTCAGGAATGAATACACACAAAGCAAAACAATCAAACAAGCTTGTATTTTCCACCATTCTTTAGAAGATGATTAAAATTCACACACTGGAAATAATGTACAATGCAGTGGTCAGAGTCAGTCAGTGGGGGGCAGTATAACATCTACTAGGCTGAGAGAACAAGCTGATGTTGAGTAGTTCCTACACAGACTGTATGAAAGCAGATAAAGGAAATGCTTTTAATCAGGAATGTATCACAGCCAAATAATTACTAATTACCGGTGTTAATTAGTGGTATTTATTTACTATCTTTATGCCAGAAGAAGCTTTAAAATGGCCATTTTTTGGCATCTGAGGCTGTTCGATTTTACAGTTTATGTAATTGGTGTGATATCTTCTCCTGGAACGTTTATTGAATCTAAAAAAAGGTTCTTAACGGATTTAATGCTGTTGGATGATCCTAGTGCCACCTGGATAACAGGATAACTTAATTTAAGAAAAAGGCCTTTCTGTGTAAATTTAGGTGGAGGACTCACATTCGCTGGCGTCTGACTGACTGAAGCATTGACATAAACTCAGCAGCACACGAGATCTGGAATGTTCTCCACCCACCTTATTTTCATAAGAGGAATTATCACTTTAACTGTTTCTTTCTGGAGCTCTGATGATACAAGCTGAACAAGCTGCATTTGTTTCAAAAAGCAATGGATCTAAAAGGGCCTTAAATGAATGTTAATTTTCACCGCTTTTATTAATCACCTCACTCTAATGTTTGGTAAATCTGCCACTTTCAGTGATCTCACTCCAAAGCGGTGACTGATGAAAAATCAGAGCACCTTTTTAACCAACCATTAGCTTGAAATTTAAAAAAAAAGAGAAAAAAAAGGTGGATAGATCAATATGAAGTGGCGTGCTTAAATGAAGTCGGTTAATGTTAAATAAACTAAAAGCCACAATGTGTCTGGAAGACATTGATCCAGACTTGATGAGGACACCAGCATCCTCATTAAAGTCCATTGAGCTCGTAAAAATTCCAATAAGTCTTCCCCGTCGCCTAGGTTTCAGATATTTTAATGGAGGTGGCAGCGTTGCTGGTCCGGTGCTGTAATGATGACTTGTTGCTCGGCTCCGTAGAAATGAGAAAAAGCTTCACTGTTATGTGGTTTGGCAGAGCCAGCTTCATTTGACTCCAGCTCATTTCCCTGGGTCAAGGTTTTTTTTTTGTTTATGGATACAGACATATGTAAAAAGCTGCTCTGCATTGCTGACGTGTGTGAAATGGGCCCTTGTTTTGTATGTGCATCAGAGTACTTGAGCACTCGCGCCACAAAAAAAAAAAATTCCATCACAATTGCTGAGTAATGACTACATTTCTCCAGACTTTTTTTTCCACACAGATGTTTGTGTTACTCTGACGCTCTTTTCTCTGTTACAGTTTAACACCAACATCCTCGTTTGTGTTCACCAATCAGCCGAAGACTTACAGAAACTGCATCAATCATTTATCGCAGCATTACTATTGAAAGGGCACCACATTTCTACCTCCCATTTCTGCCACCTATCAGTGCTAAAGCATTAAAAAAACAGGAGTTAGAACCATCAACCAGCTTTTGCCAAAATTGCTTGAAATAAAAGCATCAGTGATAATGCTAATGTCCTTTTTCCAGTAGAGTCAGTACAGTACGGTACGGGTAGCGTTCTGGCGTGTTTTCTTTTTTTTTCTGGGCCAACTTGACCCCTTTTTTTGGACCACCTTTGCCTTGATCCAAAGTGTACCGAATTGACCTGATACACCCACCTACAAACTGATTGGTCCAGTAAAGTGATAACAGTCGCACACCTACCTACGTAGTGGTAGCCACTGATTGGCCTGGAAGTGTGCATGTGAAGTGATGATTTTTCTTCAGAAAGAGCCACAGTCCGAGTACAAAGTACATAAATATCTCAACGTCTTCCATTGTTGTTTTCTTCTCTGTGCGCACATCAACATTTGTTTACTGTTGTATCGATTACAAAGGACATCACAGACCTTTGTGCCACTTGCTAAGCTGAGCACGCGCATGTCCTCATTTACGTCCACATTCCCGAGATGTTAATGGAAACGCAACAATCCCGTTCTGGACTGTACTGACCCGACTTGTACCGTACCATACCAACTCCAGTAGATCTTATGAATGTTATGAAGAAAAACATCTCACTTGTTGTAGACGGTTTTTCAAACAGCCTCAGTTTTTAGAAAGTTAGATTAGTTGTGATTGGAAAGATAAGCTAACAGCTAGTCCAAGTGAGGGCATGACTAAAGTAGTTTGTGGCTTTCTTAAAACTACCTGGATTTCAAAACTGTTGTAGCAGTTCATGCAGCCAATATTTTACAAATCACAGCCTCATTGAGTTTTTTTTTTTAGCAGAAATATATTCTTGCAGCTGCTGCTGTTTGCGCTCACAAATAACCATAGATTTGTATGGAAATACCTGCACCATATAAAATTGACAGTGAAGTAAAGTTGTATAAAATTGTTTTGCTTTATTTCCCATCACTTTCTAATTTGTTTTTATTTTTGTACATTTTTGGGAACTGGCCCCACTGTGACTGTCAGCCTATTAGTTTGGGCAGAACTACTCTATTTCTCTAAACTGAGGTTGTTCTAAGAGGTATTCATAAGAGGTAAGATATTAGACATTTAAAACCTCTCAACATAACCCCACTTCAAAAGATCTGAACAATTGCTTTAGCTGATAACAGCAGCAAGAGTTCATAAATAAACATTTTGGGTTGTAGCATGCTAGTTCGCATTAAAATTAGCTGTGATTGAAGTTGGATTTATTCAGGAGACATATGATGACCAAATTGTCTTCAGCCTCATGGCACATAATAGATGAAAGCTAATTCACCCAGTGTATTACTAGTAGAATAAATCTAGACTACATAAAACATACAGCTCATGTTAAATCCAGCAATTTTTCAGGTGTGCTGTGGACATGTGATAAAGAGTTGGGGCTTGAATTTCCCTTGTGGACACTGACAGTCTACCTCATTCTTTTGTAATTGCCTTTGACATTCCGCTGAATGATCAGTATCAAAGTAATTATCTGATAGTTGAGAATAGCTGCCTGTAGCTGACATCACAACAGCCTTTTAATGAGTTTAAAAGAGCATGGGGAGGCTCTAAACAGCAGGTTCACTGGCAAAAGTGGAAGCAGTTTTTAAGCAGTATTTATTGTCCAGAGAGGGCAGTAAAAAAGAATCACATAAAGAACTCAGAACAGATTTATAATGATTAAAAAAAGCACATCCCTGAAAGAAATACTGCCTGTCTGCATAGTGTTCAGATCAGATTTGGTTCAATATACAATAATAGCTAGTTTGTTCTCCTACATGAGCTTGTATTACAAACTCACATAATTATAGACTTAAATCCCCAGAAGATGACCTAGGCACGCAGAATGCCAGCTGATGTAAGTGCTACAGTTCTGTTTATATTTAGAGAATCTGGAAATGGAGCCGAAGGACCAGTCATGTAAAAATAGTTGTCTCGGGTGATGTTGCTCAATGGACATTTAGTGGGAGAGGGAGCCTGATGAAAGAGACTGAAATGTGATTTATATTCCGTGAGCATAGCACCATATTGTGAATGTATAGACTTCTGAAAAAGGGCAGGCCAATTGTAATGAAGATGGAGACGGATGGAGAGCGATAGATGCTCAGGGTGAATGAGTGGGGACAGTGGGAGGGTGAAAAACGAGTTCCTGTTTCCGCAGGTGAGTTAGGTCAGCGCTCTGATTAGAAAATTATATTCATGTTTCAATAACAATTAACTCCATCAGATCTCACATTAGAGCTGCACAGTTGTGACATTGAAATTGTTTTTCTCGGTTTAATGATTAGTTTTTCTTCTCTTCAGGCCTGAGTAGATCTGTTGTGACAGTCACAAAAAACATCCAACAGATAAATTCTGCCTTTGACCACATGGCAGAAAAAAAGCCTTAAAAAGAAAATGTAAACAAGAAAAGGAGAATTCCACATTCAGCAGAGGAGTTTCATTAATGCTTAAAAAAGTTTCACAAGGGTGAAAAATAACAAACGAAGATTCAAGCTGTGCGCTTCTGCGACATGTACAGTGGCTGTGTTTTACATAAGCAAACTGTAAAAGTAAGCTGTGTAAACAATGGATCCTACCAACTAAAATTAAAGGACATGAAACACATCAGATACACTGTAATGTGTGTTGGCTTTAGAGATATTTATTAATGTGATTGTAAAACATGATGAAAGCCCCCCGGGTTCAAATTTGGGACAATCCTTAAAGCCTACAGATCTCTTGAAGTGAGATTCTATAAAAAGGGTTTGAATATTTGATCTTTTGCTGTTGTTGGTAGTTCATTCAATATCCTCAGTTTATAGATATAAAGATATAAAGATGGACTTTCAAACCTTTGTTGATACTGGTGGAGGCTACTGAAGCCCTCATCTTTGAAGTGTTAGGCGCAAACAAAAAACACTTTCACCACAGATTTGGGCACATTACCATTAAAAATAAAACTTAACCACACACTTAGAAGTGGTTCTGATCCTGGGAGATGATGTAAAGGGTTGTGCTGGTTAAAAACCATTGGCATGCAGACGTCCCTGTGTTCTGTAGAACACCAGTACACACACTTTACAGCCATGTGCACGTCCCGTACATCATGCACCTCGACAATCTACATATCACATGAACGCTCTGATTCTCCTTTTCCTGATGATATAAACCATTTTGACATGCAGCAACCACAGCACTGACAGTAAAGCCTTTTTTTGCAAGAGTTAACTTTTCCTACCTTTGATGGCTCTCTAAATGTACAAAATCCATAATTTCCAGCAAGATATTGGCCTCATTCTGTCCGTACAGTTCCAGGGAATATAATCCAGTAAAATAATTAGGTCCACAACACAGGATACATCCTCAAAGGCACAAATATTGCAGAAAACGTTTCCCGACTTGAGATTAGTTACGACAGTTTTTTCATTGATATTGGTCATATCAGGCATAATGTACTTCCACTGGCGATAACTAGCTAAAATTTGGAGATAGCACAGGATTTAGCCAAAATGACCCTGAAATAAAGATGTCTGATTCACTCAGTGTTTAGCTGGAAGTCCTTGACCATGTTTAGGTCTGGTTCAAGAACTGTTATGTAATAGTTAAAAAAACATAATAGATAATAGAGAAAACTGAACGGCTTGAATTCCAGAAAACACAGGATCAGATGGTGGATTCTGTGCAAGCACATGCGAGTAAATGACGTATTAATGGTAAAGGGTGGGTTGTAGATTCGAAGGAAGAAATTAATTTAGGGGACACATCATCAGTATTGTTCCTCTGGATCATGGGGTGTTTTGGCCTTTAACTCTATACACCCTCCTCAAAGGCGGCCAGCTGTAGGTTGATCAGGCCTCAGCTTGCGTCCCAAGACCAATTAGTCGTGGAGGTGTGCCTCCTGGCACACTACTTCAGGGCCCAACTGGGGTCATTCCTCTTTAGCCAGAGCCATTGACATGCTTCTTTCTGCTGCCTCTTCTGCAGCTTTGATGGCTCTGCGCTGTTTCTGGCCCTTGATTCCCAGGTCCCTTAGCAATTTTGTGGTGGATGTTCCCACAAACCATCTGCACCCAACCTCCACTGGGCGGACCTCCGCTTTCCAGCCATGCTGTTTTGCCTCGGCGGCCAGGTCGGCATACCGCAGATGCTTCCGCTCAAATGCCTCCTCCATACTATCGTCCCAGGGTACAGTGAGTTCGATTATGTAAACCTTCTTTATGGATGAGGTCCAGAGCACCAGGTCAGGCCTAACAGTGATGATGGCAATCGCTGAGGGGAACACCAGTTGTTTGCCAATGTCTGCCAGTAAATATCACGCCTCTAAAGGAAGTACAAGTTCTTACTTCTGTGTGGCGGTGAAACTTCATGTGATCATGTAGAAGTTAATCCATGAAAGCGGAAGGGGTTTTGGGAAGCCTCTCGGTGTAATGCAGGGCACAAAGCGGGAAAACGTATGCAGTTCGCACTAAAATTACGTCTGTGTCGCAGTCTTAAAAGAAAAATTACAGCAATCAAACCCGGGTTGCATTGACCTCTATTTTAGCAGAGGCGTCCAAGTCACATGATTCTAATGAAGCAGACCCCCAAGTTGTCCGATGATGTATTTATGTCTGAATCAACCGGGAGGTTTCGCTAAACCACATTTTATTAGTGTCAAAGACACTTTTATGCCTGATGTGTCTATTTTCACAAAAATACCTTTCTCCACTTTTTTTTGAGACAGGTAAATTTTGACGAGAGTTGCTCTTTTCTACTGCAGATTACTAAAGAAAAGAAAAAGTTGAATTTTTCTTTCAGCAGCCAAAAAAAAAAAAAGTCTAATCTTTCTGATGGTGGTTTCAGAATTCATCTTGTCAAAGGAAAAAATATTCTGTGGGCCTTCAAAATCAGTAAAGATGCTCAGTGTCTCTGGCACTGAGGGAGGATAGAAATCTGAAAATGGGGCACTGAATGAGTTAAAGATTAGTAACAATAAGGTAAAACAGCCACAAATTAAGCTGATTGTTAATTCAACTCATTTGTTTAGCTAGTATGGTTGCACCAAGATACACAGTCACATCATTTGCTTTTAAGAGTCTCAAACAAACACACACATTTTGTATAATAAAATGACTGAACTTGATAAACTGAAGCTGTCAAACAGCTGTGAAAAAGAACAATATTATTTCTCTGAAAAAGGGAGAAACGTTTACAGTTAAGCACAAATGTCTCACTTTAGTGCAAGGCTTGAGTAGAAATAATTGGGTACATTCCACCACTGCAGTTTGTCACTTTGTTTATGAAAAACTCCCTTAAATGTTATGCTGAAGCTCTAATTTTTCCAAATTTCTTCCAGTGAAAGCATACGACTTATTTTCCAGCTCCATAATTATATGCTTGATAGGTTGTTTTATAAAAACAACTACAGATACTTTATCACTATTTTCTAGCTTTATTTATAGTGTGTTTTGCTCACAAAAAGGTATATTTGAAATGACTGAAAACCTTCTATTTTATGGCCTGTTAATATCTGTTAGTTTTTAGCAGTCTGCACACGTAGGGACTTTTTGCATTACAGCTTTGAATTTCGAAGTCCCTGGATGTCCGTCAAGCTTTAAATTATTAGCTCCGAACAAGACCTGAATCAAATTTGTCATTTGCAAATGGACCCAGTTGAGCTTAATAAATACCTCATCTTCCCATTCATAGCGCAGTTGAATTATTATGTTTGAAATTGGATCAGCTGTGTGATTTGGACTTTTTCTGTCACCGGTCCAGTATGTACAATGATCGTCTCATTAGCACTAGCAACATAATTTTCAGTTTTTCCACACGGCTGTGTTTGCTTGTCCTTCCTTACATGTGCCATTTCTGTGGTGGGATCTGGGGCATCATAATAAACTTGCCCATCATCTTCCACCAGTGTATTTTGCCAACATAAGCACATCCACTGACTGCGGAAAGTGAAGTACTGAAGCACTTTCAGGAATCAAACATTTTATTCATGCCTTAAAATAATTGACCATATGTTTCCCCTGCAGAATTAGTTGTTGTTTTTAACAGCTCACTGAAAAACTGGGACTTTTTTCTTCCAGTTCTACCTCAGTACCTGCTTGTCATATGGTAAATATTGGACATCTGTCAAACACAATACTAAAACAACTGAGCAGGAAAGAATCACCTAAAAATCCTAAAATATTGCACCAAAGTTCTCAATATAAAAATATATATTATAAAAAACTACTTAGAAAGGCTGGGAACTGATAAATGTAGAGATCCATGTTCATCTCAGACTGCTGAATGTTTCTTAGGGACCTTGCTAAGACGTCAAAGAATTTACCAGGACTGGTTGTCTTTCCACAGTCCTGGTGAGGCACCTCGGGTGTATAGTAAAAGCGATCCACATCATACGTTACAAGTCCATGATGCTTTGAGTGTGCACAAAACTTTGCAAGCTCATGGTTGTATGAACGGGAGGGTAGTGGGCATGATGGCTTGAGTGCCAAAAATCCAAACTGGGATTGCACTCGTGTCAGTGCCAAGCATTTAATGGAATTCCAATGTGGTCCAAGAACCTGGAGCATCTCGCGATCATGGTAGCACATATAAGGATCTTTGTGACTGAGCTATGGACACATTTCATGTGTTGAAGATGTCTTGCAATTTTATGATTATTTTTTTTATTTTGTGTAGATCTGTGCTCTCTGAGTGCTTTCTGGTTTTATATGTTGTCTTGAAAAACCTTAAAATGTTTACATTTGGGAAGTCAAATGCAAGTCTTCCTGCTTCAACTGTTAGAGTAGGAAGACCTTGTTTAGCTTATTTCTTACTATAATATTAAAAATATGAAAAAAAATTACCAATAACTCTGTGTTCCCCAAAAATAATCAGGAAATGTTTTTGGGATTTAACTGTGATGGAGTATTCCGTTCCGTTGTGACAGCAAAACAATTCTCCCCCAGTGTTTTGCACTTTTTTTTTTTTGTTAATGTGACACAGGAATCAGTGGAACAATTACATCTACGAACACACTGTGACCAAATGAGATAAGCTACAGTAATGAGTTTGCTTGACCATGTAATTCAGAGTGATTCTTTTTTCATCTTTACTTCCTATTAAATTAGTAGTTTGCAGCCACTGAATAACATCAAAGATTCAACTGGATGACAGAAAGAAAACCGAAATCTTCAGGAAATATTGAGTGGGTGAATTAATGATGCATACGTTAAACTGAGGGAATCACTGTTTGACAGGTTATTTAAACAATGCCTGTCAAAGTCTTAGTCGTTCAAAGTCTGCGTATCCTTCAAATCTCAGCTTTTTTTTTACTTCCTTCATTGCAGCCAGAAGGTATAAAATAATGAAAGTGAAGTATTTTGGCGCATCGAGCGGACTCGGTGGAGGGGAATGTTGACAGGACAGAACCGCAAATACAGCCAAAGGAAAACTCTTGACTAAATGTTGCATCATGTTTCCAGTAGAACCAGCAGGGGATGGGAAGAAAATACATCAGCCGCTTTTTAATGTGTCAGAGCTGTCGAAGAAGTAAATGAGGCAGAAGCTGCAATGACCAGAGCAGCAATACACACAAATGTGCCCCTTGTTCAAATATCAAGACATGGGAGTTCTAATAAGAAAATATCCCTGTAGCAGTCGGCACTGTCTCCATGTACGAGTCATTCAACCTGCTTTATTTATTATTTGTCTGTGTGCCCTTATTTTTATTTCGTTATTTATTTTTGGCAGCTTCATTTCCTCTGCCAGTCCCTCAGAATGTATCTGTTCTGCTGACGTCTGCAGCTCGGCTTTGTGCTGTCAAAGTGTCGGCCTGTTTGGTCTTTAGTTAATCCGTTCAATCCCTGCTAGCTCTAGTAGAAAAACTCAAATCACAATAAAAAACTAGTCTAGCTGTGTTTCTGTTGCAGTGCCACTGTCTGTTCATTTGTTTTTGTTTTTTTCACTCAGTGCCCCCCCTCCTTTTCTCAATCTGTTTCTAGACCAAGTGTCTTTTTTTTGTGGCCGTGTTTGCTCACTAGTGCTTGAAATATTGATGCGGGCAGATCGCACCGCGTCTCGGTTTAGTTCTAATGAGAGCAGTCGATAAAGGGCTGAAGATGAAAATAAATTGTTTTCATACATGGTTTTGATTGTAGAAAGGGAACGCTTATGGCAGCCAATTCAAACAAACAAAGAAACAAAACCTGACTGAGAAGAGAAGGCACATCCCGAGCGGGAGGGGATGGAGGGAAGAGCGTGTAAGCTGGAATGACCTTCCAATAAACAATGCACACAGTTGCATAACCATCTGCATTGTTCATTTACATACAAGGAGCAGAAGATGGAAGCAGCCTTGAGATTCAAATACAGATAAATTGTGTTTGGCTTCTTGCTGCCCCCCCCCGCCAAGATTTTGGTGTTTTATGAAGACAGCAAACTATAGCTGTAAAAAGTTGCATATATCCTGCATAGTTACATCAAATTAGTTAGATAGAAAAACAAGTTTGTCTCTCACTGGAATGCGACTGTTAATAACTAGTTAGAGGCACAAAGTTGTGGGACTAGCTGACAATTTTTTGTCTTATAAAGGCCATTTCATACACATTTCAGGACTTTGTGGTTATTTCTTAAGTGTTAACCAGTAATATGAAACATTTTATATCTAAAAAACGTCAGGAAACACTGATTAACAGACCTTTCAATCTGTCGGCATCAAAATTCGGGTGGTTCCGGCTCCTTCCACCAGGCAGCTTCATCAGCAGCTTGTTCATATTCATTATTAGAATTTGCAGGAATCAGATTGGCTAACAAACTAGCCTATGAGAGCAAGGTACACTTTTTCCTGCCCCACTGTGCATGGCAACATCAGACGTTCTCTCTTCCTGTTTGTTACGTCTTATGCTACAGCTTTTAGCAAGTGTTAGCAAGCAACATGCTAGGCGTGGTTTCAACTGCAGGAGCTGCCGAATACAAACAAACAAATGAGTTGTTTGGTAGGGAAATGCTTTATGATGTGAAAACAATTTTTATTCACAGTAGAGTCAAACAATGTGAAATTAAAAGGCTACATCTGAGAAAGGATTTTCAATGTGGTTTAGAAAAACAATAACTTTTAGCTATATATAAGGAGTAGGCCTAAATAATTTTTGGGCCTGTGATGATGACTGGATCATCAAATGCTTTGTTTTTGGAGGCATTCCTATTGGAACTGTTCTCAGAGCTGCATAAGTTGTTGGAACATGAAGCGGCGAGGAGCTGAGCGATGTCCATTCCCATACAGCTGCTGACCACACTGGGATTCCAGGCAGAGCGATCAGGACTGTGCCAAAGCACAGTAAGCTGAGTCATGCCGGTGATGTGGGCTCAAATTATCTCTATATCAGCCAGGTACATCAAATCCCTACAAGGCAATTAAACAGACCAAAATGAAACAGCAACATCAGCGAGAGCCTGTTTTTTTTCTAATGTGATTAGAGCTGCGGACTGAACACACATTGCTACAAAAGCACCATCACCAGATGAATATATTTATATCAACAGGAAATATTTTCATGCATCAATGTTCAATGTGACGAGATGGCATAAAGCGTTTAATTACCCCGATATTAACCCCCTCTGAAGCGCATCAAGTCTGTACACTCCCAAACATCACGCCTTCATTGCTTCATTAGTAGTTAGTTGTTAGAGTGAGTTTCTGGTTTTTTGCTGGTTAATCTCGAGTCTCAGAGCATTACTCCAGATATGGAATCCCTTTTTCGCTAGTGTCGGCACAGTCTGGAACAGGTAAGTTCAGACCCATTGTGGTGCGTTTCCATGACCTTTTTCAGGGTCGACCCAAGCTGCCTCAGTCCAAAGCGTACCAACGTGACACAACATGCCCACCTATAGACTGATTGGTTCAGTAAGGTGATGTCAGTTGCTAAGCTGAGCACGCCCATGTCCCCACGTACGTCCACATTCCCGAGATAGTAATGGAAACACAACCATCCCGTTCTGGGCCGTGCTGACCCAGTGCAAGAGGGACATTAGTGTCTCAGTACTTCTAGTTAAGTTAATAAACATATCTGGAAAGTTTTTAAATACCTCAGCTTTGCTCCTTCTCCAACACACGTCTGGATTAATGTACAGAAATTCTGTGTAATTCATGTAATATTTGTATAATATCAGCCAGCATATACACTGTTCTGCTCATGTTTCTTTTCGTGCGCTTGGCACATAATGCCACAGGACAAAAAGGTTTTTACATTCTTCTACCTTATTTAGGAGTGTCTCTTACTCACGTTGTAACTCAGATTCCCTTTTTTCAGCACGTTGAAATGATTTCTTATCATGCAGTGAGGAAAATCTGCACATGAGGGTTGTTTATTCATATCTAAAATTTAAGGTTCACATGTAAAATGGCTAAAACTGTATCATACTGGCATTAGCTAGTCAGTTATTGGATAGAGACTTGTCCTCATGACTTCTTTGCAGTGAAAATTGCTTCACATATAAAACAATCAGTTAGTCAGTAGATAAAAACAGGTTTTAGCAAATGTGTCTACCGTTTGTCTCTTTATTTTTAATTTATTTGCAGTTCCAGTATGAAAGATTTTGTGGCCTTATTTCCAGACTCTCTATCCAACTGCAACCTGTAAAATTGCATCCTGAACGAGCCCCACGTTCATGTCAACTTTGTACTTTTACTTTTTTTATTCGTTTTACATAATCATTTTAGTTTTATATTAAATACATGGTGCTTTTTAAAACTTGAAAATAAGCAGTAAATAGCAAGACACTGCAAATTGTGACCACACTGAGAGTGTTTGTCACATTCTCATTTTAATATAAAATCATACATGAATGTGGTGACTGTTTAATACTTATGTTTTTGAGGTTGTTCTTTCAGAATAACTTTTACTTTGATCTAGATTTATGATCTATTTTTCTTATTTTAAAAAATGCCTGATGATTCACCATAACAGATTTTTGACTGAATAAATTTCAGTTTCAACTTGCTAAAAGAGGGTTAGGATTTTTTAGGGTTGTGAACTTGAACGTATGCAAACAGTTTATTTGCTGCTGGTGCCATCCTGGACTTCAGCCAATCATCAACGCAGTTCAATTTGACATAGTTTTATGAAACTATATAATATGATATAATAAGATACAATATATACTGAATTCTCATTTAGGGGAAAGTGTTTTCTCTTTACAAAGAAATATGTGAATGACCTAGGTGTTTCCAGATGACCTAATTTAAAGCTTCACGCTAGTTATATTTCTTATGTCATACTTTGCTTTATATTCAATGTGACGTTACGTTTAATACTACTTTACTTGATCATACCGCTGTGCTTTGTTTTTGCATTGTTAGGTTTCAGAGTCAGCTGAACACGGGCTATTAGTGAAAATAGCATACTCAAGTAGCCACTTTCATTTTCATAAATATTCTTGGTTGGTATTTTAATGAACTAGATGTCACAACTCTTGGAGGTGTGATTTTTTTTCCCTATTTCCTAGTTGTTTAATGAAGCTTCAAGGCAATGTTTAATATTATATTAAACCACGGACATGGTTTAGCTATTAGAATCACAAAATGCTCCCAGTTCCAATAAAACTTACTTCATAAAGCATTTATTTCTTGATAGAGCTTAATGTCAGTTTAGATTTTACAGATGTTAAGAAATTTAAGTTTTTGTTGCCTTTCTGTTTTCCTTTATGTGGCATTTTTATTTATAAAAGCAGAAGGTGGGAGAGAATATTTTTACCAATGAATATACACTCACCGGCCACTTTATTAGGTACACCTGTCCAACTGCTGTCCAACACTTAATTTCTAATCAGCCAATCACATGGCGGCAACTCAGTGCATTTAGGCATGTACACATGGTCAAGACAATCTCCTGCAGTTCAAACCGAGCATCAGTATGGGGAAGAAAGGTGATTTGAGTGACTTTGAACGTGGCATGGTTGTTGGTGCCAGAATGGCTGGTCTGAGTATTTCAGAAACTGCTGATCTACTGGGATTTTCACGCACAACCATCTCTAGGGTTTACAGAGAATGGTCCGAAAAAGAAAAAATATCCAGTGAGCGGCAGTTCTGTGGGCGGAAATGCCTTGTTGATGCCAGAGGTCAGAGGAGAATGGCCAGACTGGTTCGAGCTGATAGAAAGGCAACAGTGACTCAAATAACCACTCGTTAAAACCAAGGTAGGCAGAAGAGCATCTCTGAACGCACAGTACGTCGAACTTTGAGGCAGATGGGCTACAGCAGCAGAAGACCACGCCGGGTGCCACTCCTTTCAGCTAAGAACAGGAAACTGAGGCTACAATTTGCACAAGCTCATCAAAATTGGACAATAGAAGATTGGAAAAACGTTGCCTGGTCTGATGAGTCTCGATTTCTGCTGCGACATTCGGATGGTAGGGTCAGAATTTGGCATCAACAACATGAAAGCATGGATCCATCCTGCCTTGTATCAACGGTTCAGGCTGGTGGTGGTGGTGTAATGGTGTGGGGAATATTTTCTTGGCACTCTTTGGGCCCCTTGGTACCAATTGAGCATCGTTACAACGCCACAGCCTACCTGAGTATTGTTGCTGACCATGTCCATCCCTTTATGACCACAATGTACCCAACTTCTGATGGCTACTTTCAGCAGGATAATGCGCCATGTCATAAAGCTGGAATCATCTCGGACTGGTTTCTTGAACATGACAATGAGTTCACTGTACTCAAATGGCCTCCACAGTCACCAGATCTCAATCCAATAGAGCATCTTTGGGATGTGGTGGAACGGGAGATTCGCATCATGGATGTGCAGCCGACAAATCTGCGCCAACTGTGTGATGCCATCATGTCAATATGGACCAAACTCTCTGAGGAATGCTTCCAGCACCTTGTTGAATCTATGCCACGAAGAATTGAGGCAGTTCTGAAGGCAAAAGGGGGTCCAACCCGTTACTAGCATGGTGTACCTAATAAAGTGGCCGGTGAGTGTATGTTTGTATGTATATACATGTTTTTTAGCGTGATTTTTCACGACCCACTGGCAAAATAAAAATGACACTTTTAGAAATGTAACTTTCAACTTAATTCAAGATGGCTGCCAAAATGAATTAACATTAGGATATACAAAAATGGCTATAAGTCAGTCAATTTCAAAGATATTGAGCTTGATTTGGTGTGTTGCAGAATTGTCACATAGTTCAAGTAGTAACTGTGATCATCAGTGTTTTATTTGCTGCTTTTAAGTGAACTATTTTCAACTAGAGTCAAAATGATCATCAAAATTCAAGATGGCCGTCAATTCCCACTGACCTTAGACATAATTTTATTGTGCCAAAATTTAATCTCATAGCAAATAGGATCAATCTCCTTTACATAATCTGAGCGCTACCTAATTTGTGAATTTTTATTTAAACACTCCCTTTAACTATTTTGGTAAATCTGTGAGTTTTCAAAAATCTGTCACTGGATGGATTTTATTGAAAATCTCAGAAATATTTATTTAAATGTATATCTAAAGCTAATTATTTTCATATTTGATGTATCTCAAGATGGCTGTCACCATTGATCTTAGTCAACACAAATTGCTATAACTCGGTCAGTTTTATACAATATGAGCTACAATGTCTTGTGGAAGTAAAAGTATAATTCACAACACGTACTCTGAGTACTAAAAAATGACTTTCTTTGGTCTTCAGTTCCATCACAAGTTCGATTTTAGTAAAATGTCTCAGCAACCATTTGATGGATTACCCACAAAAATCAGCATTTTGGTGCACTCTGCATTTTACAGCTTGGTTTTGCTAAAGCAGGACTTTTATGATTATTTCATATTGTATTACTGAAACAATTGTAGTGAAGAGAAGCAATTCCAGCACTATCAGCCATCTCTGTTGGGGCGGGTGAGTTTAACTTTTTTCGTGTGTACTCAGTTCTTGTTTTTCCCATATAAAATGATATGATTGCACAAAATAGATTCAGGTGCAGAGATTTACCTCATACCTGCACAGAAAATAATGCTTCTTTCATGATAATGGGCTATGGAGCAATCCATCAAACCAGACAAGAAAAGCTTCATTTGTATCTGCCAGAGTTTCTTCTTTAAAAACGTGACTTTATAATGATTAAACCATGCTGTTATACAGCTCCCTATCAATCACCTGATGTCTGACAAAAAAGAATATAGTAAAAATAAAATAAAAAAGAATTAAGAATATAATCTTTCCTCAAACTTGTTATACTTTTTTGATGTATGTGTACAATTTCCAAATATTCTACACACCATTTTTACTAAACATATTATTTTAAAGATAGCCACATGCATATTTAAACAATTTAAGTAAATGTAAATCTCTATTGGATGAAAGTAAATAGGCTTCACCATGTAAATTAATGTTGTTGAAACCTTTTTTGTGCAAATCTGTGTCTCTTTGTAAAAAGAGTGTTTTTCAATGTGACAATTACCTTCCACAATTAAATAAAGCCCTTACGCACTCAGCCCCGCACTCACTCATTCACCCATCTATTTATTCAGATCTCTGATGCTCAGGAAATTTCTAATCTACAACCAAATGCAATCCCTGCAGCTGTTTTAGGAAATTTCTAACAATACTGCAGTAATTTATGGCTAGTGGTTACTTTAAAGCTTTTAACTGGTTTCTTTTTTGTTTTAGAAAATATTAAAATACATTTTGGATAAGCAGTACTTTATAACTGCAGTAAATGCACCAACTTCACCTTCAAATGTAAATAAAATCTCCATCATACAGGATAATGATCCACTGTTCTCTTTACAACATATTAAAGGTCCTGTATCATGAAAAATCAACTTTTTGGAGCTTTTAACCATGTTGTGATGCTATTTCTTTATTTAAAAGACCTCCAAAGTGTTTTTTGGCTTAATTCGTGCATTCCTGAGTAATCCTCCTGAATCCTGCGCTCTGAGCAGCTGCTTTATTCGCTCGCTTCGCATGAGCTGCTAATAAGACTTATCAACTTGACCCTGCTAATCACATATCAGTATGACTCCAGCTTTACAGCTGAGCTCCACGCCACTGCAGTCCGTCCCACCACCGGATAAAAGACACAGTCACTCACCCTGTCAGTTCTCAGTCATACGTTCCGTTTTCCACGAGCTCCTGTTATCCTCCGTGCTGCAGTTTATCAGCCTCAGTAATCCAGCCTCTTCCTCAGACCTGTCCCAGTCGATCTCTCTCTCAGTCCGCCCCGGTCTCGGCTGCTGGTCTCGCAGTCAGCGAATACGGTCGCTGCCTCCAGAAACCCGCTTCTTGCCTATGACCTGTCTCACCTCGCCCGTCCGATCCCAGTCTTGGTGTCATCTCCCGGGTCGGATTGCATCCAGTCGCAAATGGACCGTCCTTCCCTCCAGACGCTCCTCACCACCGAACGTCCTCTGACAAATTAGCACCTCCATTTTGTTGTATTTCATTCTAAAAATTTCTCGTCGAAAATGCGCATTTGGCTGCGAGAGTTACAGAAGTTTATTTAGTGTTTCTAAACAGCCCAATCGCACTCACAGCTGGGAGGCGGGGTTTTAGGTAAACCGAGCGTTTTTACTTCCTAGTCACAGAATAACTCGAGAATATAAGTTATATTTCAGGACAAATGGAGTGAATATAACTCAAACAGTAAGGTTTTATCATGTATGTGCCAATCCCAGATGTTGAAAACTGTAAAATAGCATGATACAGTCCCTTTAAAACAGTCCTCACTGATTCTGGTTCTATAGGGCCACTGTCTACACCTTTAGATTTTTCTGTATGTCAACAGATATCAAAGATTGCCCATTTTTGGATATGGAAATTTCCACAACTACACCATAAAATATTCTGAAAAACCTTTAAAACAGCATTTTTCCTGGTACGCTACGTAACAAAACAGCATTTTTTACAGCACTCATTGACCTTCCTGATGCTGCAAAAAATGGCATTTTAATGTAGGTAATGCTGGCTCCTCCCAAAGGTTTTCTGTCACTAAAATTAAACTGCAATTGCCCAATAAATGAGCAAGACTTGCAGATAGCACTAGTTAATCACTGATTTGGTTTTCTGCAAGGAGTCTGCTTTTTTAAACAGTCTTATATATTTCAAAGTAATGCTTTATGTATTTTAGAACTGAATGTTTTTCATTTCTGTACATTTTATGAATTTTATTGTATATCTGATGAAGGGTAACTAGTGCTGTCTGCACTTCCTGCTTTTTCATTGGGCAACTGCTCATTTCCACATGACTGCAGCTACAGCAGCCACCACACTCCTCCCAGGACCTTGATGATCTGCCGCCATAATTATAAATCACTAGAAACTTCCATTTAAAATTTGGAGCATTTTTTTTTTTTTATGTATCGTTGAAGTCGTCATCTTGAGTGAAGTTGGCCTAAGGAAGAGGTGAAGGTAATCCCAAAGATTTTTGATTTCGACACAGGACAAAAAGCTGTTCATTTTTTTCTGAAAATATTTTTAAAAAGAAAGAAACAGAGGTCAAGAAAGTTCTTAAAACCAACTAAGTATAGTAGGAAGGAGGTTATGCTTCATGGATGGGTCAACAAAAGATTAGATCTGAAGTTAGAATGTTGTTAAATATACCCATTGAATTTAAAATGTATACATTGTTTCTTTATTTCCTTTTAATGTTCATAACAATACAGATCCTAATCTTTTTAACTTAACTTCCATTTTTTAAATTCATTTAAAGAGGCCCTCCCATTAAAAATGTTTTTTTTAAGTTTCTGTTGAATATTTTAGCTCCACAGGTGTTCTTACCTTCATAGTGGGTGTGAAACCAGGTCAACAACTTCTCTTTCAGTTTTTATCTCTCAAACTACGCAGGTGGCGATAAAACCCGAGTTCTCCCGAGTCCAAACGGCCTGTATCTGTTTCGTTACAACTCCTGTGTTTGTTAGTTTTCGGCAGCTCCCACAGTTGAAACCACGCCTAGCATGCTGCTGGCTAAAAGCTGTAGCACAAGACGTAGCAAACAGGAAGAAACGACGTCTGACGTTGCCATGCACAGCGGGGCAGGAAACAGTATACCTTGCTCTCATAGGCTAGTTTGTTAGCCAGTCTGAGTCCAGCAAATTTGAATAATGAATGAACGAGCTGCTGACGAAGCAGCCTGACGGAAGGAGCCGGAACCACCTGAATTTTAATGCAGACAGATTGAAAGGTCTGTTAATAACTGTTTCCTGATGTTTTTTAGGTATAAAATGTTTCATATCACTGGTTAATACTTAAGAAATAACCTCCAAGTCCTGAAATTTGTATGAAATGGCCTCTTTAAGGTAGGGAAAAGTCTAGAGGGAAATTAAATGCAATTGAATGATTCCACTAACTATAAATGCAAACAGCCACTTGAGTTTCTGCAGCTGGACTGTCAGCTACAGCTTGAACTAATTTGTCCATTTGTAGTAAATTACTCCATGACACATCTCTTACTCCTGACCTCTGGTCACATTTTCATGGCAGGAAGGTTGCATAACAATTCATTTGACAGATGCTGCCGCACCACTTGTGCCAGTCATCGATATTCAGTGACATGTTACAACCTCTGGCAAATAATCTGGATAATAACTTAGGGAAGATGTTCCTTAAGCAGTTTTATTTTTGTGAATCCAAAATCACTATTTAACAGCTTCTGGCTTTGTAAAACACAAGATTATCAAAATAAGTACTTTAAATGTAAAAGTAGACCAAGGAAGATGTCGAAGCCTCAGAACAGTGAACTTAAAGTTAGGCTTTAAGAAACTAACAAATAGGAATTGAATTTTCATCTTGAAATCTAAATATTAAGCTTTACGATGTTGAATTTGTAAAGAGAAGCAACAGGTTTCCACAATCCATCACTAGTGATAAAACACTGAGTGGTGAACAGAGTGCAGTGGGCTCTCTAAGTTTGATCACGTTGGCCTCATACCACTGCTATGATCTCATCATGCAATATTGTTGTGCTAACATGGCATGATGTTAGCTCATAGCTACATTCTGTTGCAATCTGAGAGTCATTCCAGTCCCAGTGGTCGGTCCTCACTGGATGACAACCATGCTGTGTTGTTAGAAAAATCTGCTTTAATGTGTTACCAGAACTTGAATGAATTGAACTGGTAACACTTGTTTATGTACCGTTTCGTATGGAAGTAGCTGCTGGTCGGTGTTTAAGGTATAAATTTGTTGTTTCAAAGCTACATTTTCTCTGTCTTGTTAAAGCTTCTGCTGAGCCACAGAAGACATTAAAGACATTATAAAACAGTTTTTTACTGGCTAATTAGGAATTCCTGTGACTTGGCGAAGTGAACCTTTTTGAATAAAATGACTTTAATTCCTCTCATACTACTTGGTTCTTTCACATATTTCCCTGCTTTTTGCTCGGATTTACACTAATTACATACCTAATTAAGTTAGGCAACTTTATGAGCGTGCAATTTCAGACTTAATGATGTAAAAACTCACAGACACAAATTGCAAACCACCAAACTTTTTATTTAAGAAAAGACATTACACTTTTTAGACAAATTATTATTTTTTTTTTTCACTCAACATTTTATTTTGGTAAATGAAAACCAGGTCTTCCTTTACTTTTCCTTTAGATGTCTTTAATTTTCTGGTGTTCTGTTCTGTTTGGGACGTCTGATTCCACTTCAGATGGTGTAACTCAAATATGGGGAAGTTTTTAGGCAGAGGGGAAGTGAGTTCAACAGTCAGAGCTGAGTTGTTGCCAAGGTCACCTAATCAGGTAAGACTAAAACTGACAATATCTCATAATTTGCATATTTTGCAGAAATTTTAACTGAAATTTTTTTTATACCAATTAGTTTATTACTTTTTCTGCATGGAAGCTCTATACTAAGTCAACTGTTTCTTTTTCAAGGGGGTCCTGGGGGGTGGGGGGGGTCTGGGAGCTGGAAATTAACCAGCAACCTTCTTGTTAGCTGTCAGCCACTCCATTGTCCAAGAGTTAGACATGCTAGCATATTAACACCTGCGAGTTAGTGATGAAACCAAAGATGAAACGCAGTATAGCAAAGGATTCCTGTAATTCTTTGCAAAAGCTAATAGTACCTCTGGCAGGAGTTAAAGGTACAGTATGTAAGAATTTTACAGTGAAATACTCACACAACAATCTAATGTCCCACCAATGTTGAAAATAAAGTCACATTGAAACAGATCTCGATCTCAGCCGACTGGGTGGTCGCTAGTTTCTATCATTTTAAAAACGCTGGTCTGCACCAGAATCATTATTTACACGTCCAGACTTTCTGGTTCCATAACGAATCACGTGAGTCTCCAAGGTCGCCAAGTCTTCAACACAAGCAGCTGTAATTCTACGATCAGCAGCAAAAAGTAAGAAACCACCTGCATTCTTCCAACTGAGCAACCGAGCTGCACGTGATGGGGCGTTCAAATGCACTTAGGAAAACTCAACGCTAAACAAATAGACCTTCAGACATTCCCAAAAATTGAACAAATAACAAGAGAAACTAAACAAGGATCAACATCAGAACTCGCAACTCAACAGAAAAATCAGGGAGGGGAAGGGGTAAGTGGCTGAGAGCAGATGTCTCTTCTCTGCATGAACTGCAGGGTTTGGATTTGACATCAAGGTCTAATTCTTACATACTGTACCTTTAAAGAATTCTGCTACCAAAAAATAATAATGGACTAAGAACAATTTAAAAGCTTGACCTTTGGGTTAGAACTGATCTTTATTTCTCCAAACTGAGGTTGTTCAAAGAGCTATTTACAACAGGTACTTATTCATACCCTTTACACAGACTTCAGAAAAACCAAACTATCACTTCATCTACCTTTGAAATAAATTATCTTCCGTTAAGTCGAGTATGAAAACCTTTGTTTCTACAAAGTTCACAGCATTTGTAACAAGATTTCAACACATTCCTTTTTTGAAACTTGCATTCATGACTCTCCCTGATCTAAAAGCTGCTGCTGTGGTTTGATACAAACGTGGCCAAAAAGCGAAGGTGTTTTTTTGTTTGTTTCCTTTTTGGATCAGAGTCTGCTGCCGTAACATGAATTGAGATTTGACTTAAGCAAACAGAAAAGCAAAACTTAAGATCATGTTTGTAAAGCTTTTTCGTCTATTTGAAATGACTCTTCAGACTTTTGGGTTAACGCTCTGACATGGAAAGAGTCAGAGATATTCAGAGGATTGTTTGTCTCGCTCAGAAGTAGTGATTTGTCTTCTGTAGCTGAGCCTTGTGAGTCATGTTTGAGAACAGCCACTCCTGTGTCATGCCAGCAAACCCATAAGGCAGCTTTCACAGCCAGCAGCTGAGCGAGTTTTAGATGGTGTGTGTGTATGAGGCTGAACTTTATGTGTAAACACACCGGACGTGCCCTCGTATACACAATCATCCATGCATGCAGAGTTTGCTGATAAAGCAATCTTGTAATTTAAATCAAACAGAGATTCGTGTGTGTGTGTGTCTGTGTACAATAAATTGCTTTGGAGGATTTCAGACGAATCATTTCTTCAGCAAAAACACCGGGAGCACATGCGCTGCAGCGAAGCGCAGGGAGGGAGTCCCTTCCTGCTGGCTGGAGAGGAAGCCTTTATAGATGGCAGAGGCTCCGGTCCCAGGTGTGATGGCACAAGCCTGCCTGCCACTCACCGCTGAGACAATCAGGATAACAAGCATCCTGCAGGCACACTCAAGCAGTCCAGAGCTGTCACAACACAAGGACCACTACAATCTTAAAAAGAAAGGTGATGTTATTTGGAAGAGTGAGGAAAGCTGGTGAAGATAATGAGTGGGTAAAAGTGATGAGACGTGGGTAGGGGGGGTCCATCATGTGATTCCCTACCAACAAGTCCAATAGACCAAAATGCCCAATGTAGCTTTACCGACTCCAGCAAAATCCCTTCGAAGCAGTTCCTGAGCTGTTTCCCTTTGCAGGAGTCTGGTATGTATGAGACGGACTCCTGCAAAGGGAAATAGATCTCAGCTAAGGTTTAATAAGGCAACAAGTTGAATTTAAAGTCCCCAAAACCACAATAATGTTGCCAAAACTGACAGATCCAGTCAACCGTACCAGGAAGCAAATTTATTATGTACAAAACGATTGTAAAATCTTCACCGGTATGTTTTTGTATATGTTCATGGCAAAATCTAACTCTAAAAATTCTCAGCATTAGTCTGTCTTTAGCATATAGGTAAAATATTCCAGAATAGCGCTACAACTGGTGGCAGCTTGTTGGAGTAGCTCTGTGACTTAGCTAGCATTTGCTAGCATTTTTTTGTTCTTTTTGAGTATTTTTTGCTAGTTTTTTCTTCTGGAAATATTTTCTAAATACTTTTCTTCTGATTTGGGTGTTGTGCTCATAAGTTTTTTGCTTGATTTGTCACTTTTTTGCCACTTGTTATGATGCGTAACTATGGCAAAAAGAGACTTGTTTACAAGAAAGAGCAGCTAACTGACATTTCTAAGGCTGAAATAATCCTCAAATTGAAACTCTGGATCCCTGATGAGCTCAAAAGAAGAAGACGTGGATGCAGAGCAGGAGCAGAGTGAAGAGAGAGAAAGAGGAAGTTTAAACCTTTACTTCCATCAGTCATATTGACAAATGTGAGATCTCTTTGCTAACAAAATGGATGAACTTGAAGCTCTGCTGAAGACCCAGCCAGAGTATCAGGACTGCAGCATCATGTGTTTTACTGAGACACGGCTAAAGGAACATATCCTGGACTCCAGCGTGTCTCTGTCTGGCTTTCAAACAATACGTGCAGACAGAGATTTGAAAAGGAGCAGCAATAGAAGAGGAGTTTGTCAGCTGATCACATCTGCAGTTACCTGTTGGGGAAGCAGCATCAGAGCAAGTGACATAAAGAGGCTGAACAGATGGAGAAGGAGGACTGATTCTGTCATGGAGACTGAACTGGAATCTCTTGAGTTGATTGTCCAAAGGAGGATGAAGAACATGATGGAAAACCCTCATCATCCTCTTCAGAACACAGTAACTCAACAACAGAGTGTCTTCAGTCAGAAGATTCTTCATAATCCGCTGCAGCACAGACCGTTACAGGAGATCCTTCCTGTCCACACCTAGAACCCTCTAGAGGAGATCCTTCCTGTCCACAGCTAGAACTCTCTATGGGTCCCTGAAAAAGAACTGAGCTACAACAACACTTGAATTTCCCTTCGGGGATTAATAAAGTATTTTTGATTTGATTTGATTTGCTTTGATTTGATTTGTGTTTCATTGTTGATGCCAGAATTTCTCAAATGATCACATACCATTGATGGATAAATAATGACTGAAGAAAGAATCTAATTTTAAGACTAAACCAACAATAACAGGGATACACTCAAAATTCTCTTCAGAAAGCTTGTGTGAAATTCTCTAAGCAAAAATGGCCTTTGCATGTGAGTAACAGGTGCAAAAGCAAAGGAAAATATTTCTTGTTATTGTGGACAGGGCAAACCACATTACATTTTTTTTAGCGAATGTTAGCTAACTGTACTGGCACACTTTCTTTCTTCCTGAAAACAAAAACGTTTAGCTCGTTAGCTGACATAAAAAAAAATCATGGCAAAGCACATTAGACAAGAAAGGCAGACCTCTCATTTGAGACCCTCCAGATGTTTGTGTTTTATTAAAGCACCGCGAAGAGAACAGCTTGTTAGCGAACATGTCAACAGTCGCGACAATCTGAGTAAAGTGTCACAAGTCTGATCTTGTGTGTCTTTGAGCTCGGAGTTTTACAGACTGGCCTGTGTTCTGGTGATATCTTCTTCTAATAGGCATCGGCCTGAGCAAGGAAGATGTCACGGTGTCACCTCTTCTAGCTCGCAGCGCATGTGGAAAGATTTCCAGTTACCATGGTTTCACCATCGTGGATCTGACTGTCCGTTTTGTGGGCGTCTGTCACACATGAAATGGTCCCAGATGGCCCTGGCTGATTTCATTAGTGGAGATTCTTTAAAGAGGATCTAGTGATCTTTTTTTCCCTTTTTTTCATAGGGATTATCTCTCATGACAGGTCAACCAGCAACATTTTGACAGATTTCAGCAGGCAGCGTCTCTTATTAAAGATATGCAGAGAGACCCTCTGGCCCTACACCCACCCAGCAGCCCTGTTTGCCCCGTCCCTCTTCATCCTTCCTCTGTGCAAAGAGAGAACATATGGCAGGGACTCAAAGCTACATAACACTTGCTGACAGTTGCAAAAGACATTGTGCCATGGCACTGCTGGTATTCTGCTGTCTCATAAAATCAAAAATCTGTATGTTCAAGAAACATTTCTTTTTTAAATCCTCCTAATCTGATGCTTTAAAACCAACTGGGTTGATGCTAATATCTTTATTTATTGGTTCCCCTTCTCTTACTAGCCTTGACCAAGAGGACAGAAAGACATTTTATACATTTCTTCTTTTTCAGACTGGTTGAAAAAAAAAAACCAGAGTGAGTTTAGGTGAAGCTACAATAGATGGACCCAAATAAAAAATTATCTTGGCATCAAAACTCATGTGGAAATGTTGAACCTGCATCCCAATGGCTGAAAAATGTGTTCTATCGTTGCAGCTACATCATCCAGACACTAGATGTCACTATGCGGGGTTCCATATTCAACCTTTAACCTTTAAGGTACCATAGTCACAGAATTCCTATAGGTCTTCAGAGACAACTGTCGGCGCCTCAGTGTGCTGATGTTTTATGGCTTAACTTACATGCAGTTGGTCTACTTGTGTTTTTTTCACCACTAATGTAAAGGCTTGTATCTCTTTTTTTGTTTGCTCTCGGTCGGAGTCCATACAGGAGGAGGTAGTGACCTAATCTAAAACATACAAGATAGTGGCCCTCGATGCCTGGAGTTTGATCTGTTATGGTATGAAGTTGCATCATGTTAGTTCACTGATTCATTAAAAACAAAACTTGTTCCAGTAAGAAATACATATTCTCCTTTTTGTTGAAAAGACAATGTTTCTCTGTCATACCACAGCAGTACAGTCCTTTGAACTAAACTCACACACATCATGCGGTATGTAACAATGTATCATTGCATATGGTCAGTGAAGAATTAACAAAACCATCTGACACCTAAAATAAGGGGAAGTATCAGAATTTTATGCGTCGTTCTTTCAGCGACATTCTCAACTGTCACTTTGTAGCCATTAAAACCTTCCTCTTGATGTCAATCATCCACAGACGGTGGAGGAGGGGGCCTGCTAGATAAACTGTGCGGTTTAATATGAAGCCACAAACAAAGCACTGCCAAGCGGCGCTCTCTGGTTTGAGCTTTATTCAATGTGAGTGCTGCAACAGCCACAGAGATGAATGGCAGTGACAGGGAAAAAAAAGAGGGATTATGTTTACAACCGCGTATCGCCACGGTGTGTATATGTGTGTGTGATACTGTTGGAAAGTCATAACCGAGTAGGTCTTCAGGGGATTGAGTAAAAAGGGGTTTTAAGGGACAATGTTTTGTCCTTTTGCTGCATTTTTTTCTTTTTTGGAATTACAGCCGACACTTTTGGCGGAGGCACAAATACCGAACTAGTCGGATAAAAGTCTTTTTTTTTTGTTGTTCTTCTACATGTGCCTTACAGAGTGTTTGTTTTCTGTCACTCCAGAAAGTCTCGTGAAAGCACTGTGGGGTGAGGGGGGTGGTGTGCTTATTTGAATTGCTATGTAAAAGAAAGACACCTGCACATTTGCGAACACAGACACAGGTGTGTTTGTTCCCTACAGCAATGATTTGCAACTGAATGGGCGTTCTGTACTCTCTGCCTTTGGAGACTTGACAAAACGCTTCCAGGGTGGGGGTGGGGGGCAAAACACGTGTGTATAAGTGTGTGTATGTGCCAAGGACATGTACAGTTGTTGTGCTTTTATCAGGAGCTAGCGTATGAAAATAGCTGGTGTAACTCTATTAAAATTCAGCCAAAGTGCTGTTTACTCAAACTTTCCAGTTAACGCCTCTCACTCACATTGTGCTCAAGGTCATCTCTCATTCCACTCCAGTGTGTTTGTGTACGAGAGGCCAGATGACAGCAGTGAAGTCTCACAGAACTCTGATGCTTAAATGTCACTTGACTGTATCATTTTTCATACTTGAAGGTGTGCGTGTTAGCATGTGCTTCTGCTGGTTTGGATGACCTGCGGCGTCACCTCTCCATCCTGCTGATGAGGAAGTACAGGTGTCTCTTCTCATAGCTCTCTCTCTCTCTCCTACCAGGAAGTTACAGCCACTCCCGTGTCCAAAAGAGTGCCATCCAGTCGCTACGTTCAGACCGACCCATCCACACAGCAAATGATGGCGTCACCCCAACTTGTTTCTCATCGTAAGTATTTTTCATTTTTGGAATTTTTTAGGAATTGTGTCCCCCTCCACTAAAAAAAAGTATTTTTCATAAAGCATTTTATTGTGTTGGAATCTATTACAGGAGGCCTGTTGGTCTCTGATTGCATCAAGGCTGCAGGAAGTTTAATACAACGCTTTGCTGTGTAAGATAAGCACATGGCAGAAAAAAGCAGCTTTTGAAAACTAGATTGTTTGTTTCCAGATAAGGTTGCTTTTGTTCCTTGCAGCTTTTTAGCTTTTTTTTTTTTTTTCTTTCTGAAAATGAGAATCTGCTACCTTTTTGTTGCTGTTCTTCCATTACCGTGACGGCACCACTCTGGTACTCGCCTCCACTTTGTTTACCTGGCGATAACACAAACAGATGAGTGAAAGAATATTCCTTCTGTTTTATTCTGGGGTTTTTTGTTTTTCAAACCCTGCAATTTGGTGAAACGTTCTCACATGTTACTTAGTTACCTTTGTGTGCGTGTATCAAAAGTGGAAGACACCTAACAGACTTACTGTTCTAAACTTTTAGACAAGACTGAAGTTTCTTTTGACTCGCATCAATAAAATGATTAAATGTGAGTTTTTTGTTAATTTTACAAGAAGTTCATACATATATTCAGCACATTTAATTATTTTAAGGAAAAGTTGTGTAGAAAGGTTGTGAAAAACTCATTGTTTGCTTGTTGTTTGAACAACCTCAGTTTGAAAAGAGAGTTTAGATCTGACCAGACTGATGAACTAACAGATTTTTATAGTGGGGAAAGTTACAAACTGGATTTTTGTCTCCTTAACACCAATTTTATCTCAAACATTTCGTATTGGTAGTTCATGGAGATGGTTTTGCTCTTTTAAAAATCCTCTCTGATCATCTTTTAAAGTGTCTCAGTGGTCCTTAAATTACAATTATGGCATTTTAACCCAAAATCAAAAAATGCACCGTTTTCTAAGACGTAGTTTCTGCATAGCAGCAGTAGCTCATTAGCAATTTACCTCTTTGCCATGGGCGGAACCATTAGCATAGAGGATCCTCTTGCCCCTCCCTGTTGCTGAGAGCTTTTTGCTTATCTGTACACAATCATCAGATTAGCATTGCAGGGAATTACAATACAATTCTATGTCAATAAATATGTCATACAATATAGGTGATGTTAAAATTTATGAAACTGCTGTGATAGATATTTGAGGTCAGAGTTGTTTAAGATGCAGAATCCCACTTTGCTTTATGCCCAGCATTAACAAGCTAACAGCTAGCCAGAATTCATCCCTATTCCTCCAAACTGAGGCTGTTCAAAGAGCTACAAACAACAATGTAAGAAAGTATTTGTTCAAAACTGCACACCCCACCCCCCCAAAAAAAACACGTTCACAGTAGCTACGTTTACATGGGCACATTTAATTGGAATAAACGCCCAATCGGAATATAAATACGTCATGTAAACATGTCAATCAGAATGTTTTGATCCGATGCAGCCTGATCAGAATGAAATTTCCTTCTGATCGAGAGGGGTGGTTTTGTCCGATCTTCATTCGGATAGACGTGCATGTATACACCCATTCGGAGTAAAGGGGTGAAAAAAGCCCACCGCGCATGCGTAGAACTTCAGCTTGCCATCTTTCCGCTTTCGCAGACCCAAGTAAAAAACATAGCGGGAGGTAAACAGAAGTGGTCTGCTGGTGCGGTCATCCTGTCATCCTGCTCTCCTCTCCTGTGGTGGAGGAGCAGTAGTAATATGTATTCAGCCTCTAGCTTGGTTAATGCGACCAGTAAAAACCCAAACATAAAGGTAATCAAATCAGATCAAAAATACTTTATTAATCCCCGAAGGGAAATT
Source organism: Pachypanchax playfairii (assembly GCA_006937955.1). NCBI lineage: Eukaryota > Metazoa > Chordata > Actinopteri > Cyprinodontiformes > Aplocheilidae > Pachypanchax > Pachypanchax playfairii. The sequence goes on from SSNP01000163.1 coordinate 686,001, forward strand.
AAGTGTTGTTGTAGTTCAGTTATTATTCAGAGAGCCATTGTAGAGGGTTCTAGGTGTGGACAGGAAGGATCTCCTCTAGAGGGTTCTAGCTGTGGACAGGAAGGATCTCCTCTAGAGGGTTCTAGGTGTGGACATGAAGGATCTCCTGTAACGGTCTGTGCTGCAGCGGATTATGAAGAATCCTCTGACTGAGACACGCTGTTGTTGAGTTACTGTGTTCTGAAGAGGATGATGAGGGTTTTCCATCATGTTCTTCATCCTCCTTTGGACAATCAACTCAAGAGGCTCCAGTTCGGTCTCCAGGACAGAATCAGTCCTCCTTCTCCATCTGTTCAGCCTCTTTATGTCACTTGCTCTGATGCTGCTCCCCCAACAGGTAATTGCAGATGTGATCAGCTGACAAACTCCTCTTCTATTGCAGCTCCTTTCAAATCTCTGTCTGCACGTATTGTTTGAAAGCCAGGCAGAGACACGCTGGAGTCCAGGATATGTTCCTTTAGCCGTGTCTCTGTAAAACACATGATGCTGCATTCCCAATACTCTGGCTAGGTCTTCAACAGAGTTTCAAGTTCATCCATTTTGTTAGCAAGAGATCTCACATTTGTCAATATGACTGATGGAAGTGAAGGTTTAAACTTCCTCTTTCTCTCTCTTCACTCTGCTCCTGCTCTGCATCCACGTCTTCTTCTTTTGAGCTCATCAGGGATCCAGAGTTTCAATTTGAGGATTATTTCAGCCTTAGAAATGTCAGTTAGCTGCTCTTTCTTGTAAACAAGTCTCTTTTTGCCATAGTTACGCATCATAACAAGTGGCAAAAAAGTGACAAATCAAGCAAAAAACTTGATGAGCACAACACCCAAATCAGAAGAAAAGTATTTAGAAAATATTTCCAGAAGAAAAAACTAGCAAGAAATACTCAAAAAGAACAAAAAAATGCTAGCAAATGCTAGCTAAGTCACAGAGCTACTCCAACAAGCTGCCACCAGTTGTAGCGCTATTCCAGAATCTATATCACCCGCAGAAGGTCCATACTGGGGAAAACGTGAGTCAGATCGAGCACACGATGGGGCGGAAAAGACACGCTGAAAGGACGGAGTTTGTTTACTTTTTTTCTTCCCCCGGAAAGACAACTCGCTGTGCGCATGCTCAACTCATTTAACCTGATCGAGTGCTTGGTGCATGTGTACTCATGACATGATCAGATCATTTCAGTTAGTGTCCATGTAAACAGGGATTTGGGAATTCCGGTCAACCAATCAGATTGGGGAAATTTGGCGCATGTAAACGTAGCTAATGTCAGTGTTATGAGTTTAATAGCTCTAGTTTAATGTTAAATGACGTGTACTTGTATAGCACTTTTCTTAAGTCAGGTGACTCCCAAAGTGCTTTACACTACAGTCTGTCATTCACCCATTCACACTCACAGGGACAAACGGAGAAGCCTTGGATCATCTGGACATGAGCAGCAAGCTGGTTCTTGTAAGCCCAACAAGACCAGTATGATTCATAAATGCCAACTTTTAGCTGCTTTGTGAAGCTCAGTCTACATGTCTTTTAGGCACCATTTAGACTAAATGTTGACAAATCTGAGCTAATGCATTCATTAATAGAACATCAGTAGTTTTAGACATGATAACATCTCATTGATGAAGTTGCAGGACAGATAATTTCAAGGTTTTTTATATATATGTATGTACTCACCATATTTTCTTCTTGGCTGTTGCCGTTTAATAAATTTCTCTGAGCTCATAACTTGCTTCAAATGGAAACTCATCCTGCTGGGAAAACAATATTTGATATTCCTTTTGAAACAGCAAGTCATAACTCTCTACTGAGATTTAAATAGTGGGGTAAGCAGCGGGTTCACTGAAAGTAGGATATAACTTTTGTTTTAATTATCACTGCAAAGGTAAATTAAATATTGCTCACATGTATGCTGTGAGCTCCTGTTATTTAAATAGTCAGCCGAAATGTAAGATGTACCACAATGATTCACTTGTTTTTCATTTGCCCATGTCTTGTTTTATTATAAACATGTATAACCACAGTTGTTGTCACTTATAACCAGGGGTGCACATAAGTGGTCCGCAGGTCCGCACACACTGCCAAAATATAAAATGCGCACCAGATGAAAAGTTGCAACACGCGTTTGCGTACTTAACATTGGTTTGGCTGAGCTGCGTGAATTTTTAGGTTAATCAGAGGCGGTTCATTGTCAAATAATCCCGTGGACTTCTTTTGTTTGACTGATATGTTTCTCAGCCAGAGCGCCGAAGTTCCAGCTGATCAGCTGATGCTGCGTCTCTCTCTGTCTCTGTGTATCAGTTTGTCAGTGTGACGGATTTTCAGTCAGTCAGATCAGTGCAGCTGACTGCAAGATTCTGCATCGTGTCAAAACTGAAAACATTCACTGAATAAGACAAATAGACCATCGTGGCACAGACGTGTATAACTACCTTTTTGTGCTATAAAATACAGAAAACCACCTGTTTTAATCAACAGTATCAGCGTATTTGTCTGTGATCTGCGCCATTTTGAATGCGCGCAAAGCACTATGGGATATGCAGTCAATGCCCCATAACTGTCCACTGTATCTTTTTATCTGACTGCATCACATTACAAACATCCTCATCATTTCAAAACAAAAAACAGTTACAGTAAATGACAGAAGCTCCAACAGCTGACTAATAAATTTCAACACCAAACTGTTAAATGTAGATTAAAGTGAACAATCAAACCTGTAAACAATCCAACCTGAACTCTGAAGGTTTTTTTTACCAGTATTTTTATATTTTACTGGTTTCTCTTGATTTTTTTCAACAATAAAAGGATTTTTATTGAAACAAATATAGAGCCAGGTAAAGTAAACAGACTTTGAAGCTTGATGAAACCAAAAACAAAGCAGAGGAGCTCAGAAGAGACACAGCGAGACACATTTAAAAATGTGAGGACCAAGCAACAACCCTAGGTTCTCTTCTGAGAACCAGGCCAAAAATATTATGTGCACCCCTGTTTATAAGGTTATAATTCAAAGGTATTCATTTGTTTACCGAACCAAGGGTTGTCCTACTACTACTACTACTACTACTGTCATTTAGCAGACGCTTTTATCCAAAGCGACTTACATTGAGAGAACATACAAGCAAGAAATCAAAGCATTCAAATTTGCGTGGCGGCAGCCTCCAGCTAATTTTGTGCCGCCCTAGCCTGATTTCACTCTGCCTCCAGCTATATGGATGTTATTTTAACTGCAGTTGCAGCGTTGCACCACTACGGGGGCGCTGTATCAGCAGCAGTGCACCGGAAAGGGTTAAAACAGCTGCAGTAAAAGATCAAAAATAGCTTTTCCCGCTAGTTGGTGCTATTGGCATGTCATGTTTATCCTTTTTTTTTTTTTTTTTTTAAATCCTCCATGTCAGAGTAATGTTAATGGTTTTTAGCGTTGCAGATATGGCTGGGAAAATCAACAACTACTTTATAAAGCAACCTCGCGAAACAGTGCAGACAAATTAGTTAGGGAGTTAAAGAGTATTAATTCATGGTTGTGACAAGATGTGAAAATTATGTCAGGTCTGAACGTAGTTACCAGGCAGAGACTGGCTAGGGTCAGAATGCAGGACAGAAAGAGTCGGCAAAGTGAGGGTACGTTAGTCTGTTTCCAAGTCATTAAGTGCATAACAGCGCTAAGCCAACGTGTACGTGATTTAATTTTCTTAAACATTATTTTTTGGTAATTTCTCCAGATCTCAAAAACCCAGAGCCAGTGGTTTTGACAAGCACTGGCTGATTCAATTTATTATTCTTTTGATGAATTAATCAACTTCCACCTTATACCTTTCTTGAAGAGAGTAAAGGCACCAGACTTTACTAACTAAACATATCTAACACAAATTAACAGATGTAAATTATGAAATGAACATAAAACTAAAATTAGAAGGGAAAAATGAACCATTTTAATGACTTCATTGGAAATTTATCATATTTTAAGTATCAGTTCCTGGTATCTGTTAACTTTAACCGATACATGTACATTAGACGGTATCAGGGACGATACCAGGATCAATGCATCCCTAATTAGAACGCTTAACTAAAAAATATTTTGCGTGTGAGGCAGTTAAATGCATGGTCAGGATGGTACCACCTCTGCCTCAATTTGAGCCAGGAAAAAACCCTGTGAACATTAATTTCAGGAAGTACAACATTGTGGTGGAGGTTGTGAATGAATTACTGGAAGGTTCTGTGTGGGTTAATAAGTATTATATCTCACTGATCTTTCCCTTGGAATTAATATTTGACAAAATATATTCACATTCCATGTATTAAAGTCACTAAGGAGTGAAAAAAGAATATCTTTTTCCTTGTTTATAGGAATAATCCCATCTGAATAAGTCTGCAAAACGCTGAGGTTTTCCAAACAACGATAGTTGCAACAGGATTGTACTTATAAATAGCACATGTTGTTTCTGCGCCCGACCAATAGATGGGAGTAATGCATGAAGCTTTTAGAATTCTAGTAAAGAGATTATCTTTTTAAATAAAGATGGATTTAAAGCCTTATTACAATATGTCAATAAAAATAATATCCTCATGAGGAAACGTTGGTGCATGAAGGGTTAACTTGCTCAAAATTGTTCACATTTATATTTTTCTAATACATTCAGTTAGTAATTAGTCAATTGATGCTTAATAATCACTGCAACTGAGTGCGTAGTTAGAAAATGTTCCTAATGTGCAGCGGTTCATAAAACACAAAATATCTGTAAACAGGATATTATGGCTTCTCAACCAAAGAAGGCTGAGACATGTCATCCATCTTTATATCTGTCCAGTGGCATTTCTGGCATGAATGATGCCTTCATGCTCATAAATTCCCTCACGTATGCAGACACCCACCGTGCTAAAACTCACAGGCTTAGATTCTTTAAATCTCAAGCTGAGATCCATCACGCGCTCACGTCGCCTGATGTTAAATGTCTGTTGTGCACAAAATTAGGTCTTGTTGATGATCCCTTTGGCAGTGTCCCGTCTGAGTGACGGGCTTTTGTCTAGGCAGACAAGTTGACAGTGAAAACACTGCTTCACCTGCCAAGTGAAATGACTGACAGTAAGAGCCGAGGATTGAAGAGTACTGTTTCCTGCAAAGCTGTCATGTTTAAATAAAGCACAATGTTGAGGTAACACCTCTTTAAAAAGACACAAAGCTCACCTCTGTATCTCCTCACTGTGGCTCTTTCACAGCACATGTCCTTGTTTTCACGTTTCATCTCATGTTACACCATTATCAAAGAAACAATGGCTGGCTCTGTAACCTAAACACAGTAGCAACATGTAAATCTGAATCTGTTTGTTCCATCATTTAAACGGCTATTTGTCAGTTTTAATATACAAAATATGTATCTAAATCAATTTGGGTCTGGCTCTGCCAGCTTTTTTTTGTTTTTTTATTTATTTTTTTGTTCTCTAATGTTGCCAGCTGGGAGGTAGATTTGCCAAATGGCTGTTTTTGTTTTGATTAATCTCCTACCAGATTGGCCTGCCAAATGATGATGTCTTTATAATATCATCCCGAGGAAAACCAAAGATTTTCTGGCTGTTAATTTCAGACACGATCCTCTTTGCAGCTATTATGGGAAACAAATTATCCCTAAACACACCAAGGGTGTTTGAAAATCGAAAACTGACTTTATTGAATATTAATGTTGTACTGCTTTCGTCTGTCTTTGTTTAAACCAATTCTACATTAGAATACATATCTGTGGTATTTACATTCTGGTTGCAGTCAGGTAAAGATAGGAGACTACAATAAGGATTTTGTTGTCATGGTTACGATACCAAGCCTGTGTTTGTTGTCCGGGGAAACATTTTACTGCAATTTGAAGATAACAAGACATATAATCCCTCCATTTCATCCAACTTTTTTTTTTCTCCTCGTTCTCTAATTTTGTATGGATTTAGTTTGTGGGGGGGGTTAGGTTTAGGGTTAGGGGGGGCATTTTACGTATTCTTTTCTCTAAAATAAATACATAGTTCTCATCAGTCTGTACTGAGGAAATCATATATATTTTGAAACACTAAAATAAACTTTCTATAGTTTGGTTTGATTTTGTTTCTTTGGTCATTTTTTAGTTGTGTTGTTTTTTTGTTTTTTTATCATTTTAGCCACCAGATTTCTCTGTCGTCATCTGTCCTTTGTCCAATTCGTCTAATTGACCCCCCTGTTTCCATCCACTCACCACCACTCTCTCTGTAAAATCAAATCAGACTTTTCTAACTTATTTCCAGACACCATGTTCTCCTGAGCCTACTTCAGTCCTTAGCTCTGATTAACCTCATCCAACTCTACAACAGTGCAAACAATAGACCTCTTTATTGATGAATGAATTTTAACTAATTAAAGCAGCAAATCTCATTCAAGTCTTTGATTTTCTCAAAGTTATTTTTATGCCAAACTTTGTTTTTTGAATGAGGAGATACTCTGGACTTAGTTTTGGTTGGCAGACCATCTTCATTAGAAATTCTTTGAGAGTGTTTATTTTCCTCTTTGAGAAACAGGAAATCCATGTGCAATTTCAGTGGGATTATCAGCAGAAAGCAGCCTCTCCCTGAGCCTGTTATCCACTCCTTTCTCTAGTCGATGTGCTGCCGCCGGCGCCTCATAAGGTGGGCTTTTAGAGAACACCTTGTGTTTTGTGGCTCGTAAACAGTCGTGATTACATTTTTTTTCCACAAGAAGAATTAACATGTAGTGTTCCTGGATACATTTTTTCTTAAATCACCAAATAGAAAGAAGGAATGTGTAATTACTGTCATTTTAGTGTAATATGTATTTAAGAATAAATAGGATCTGAGACAGGTAAATCAGAAGTAAAAGGAAAAAAGGTGGTAGATTTATATCTTTTAATTTTCTCTGTCCTCTCGAGTCTTTGAAACTACAGGAATTGCAATGAAAACCCTTTTCTTTGCACTAGCTGTAACACTTTTCTCTCTTTGTCTGAGAATCTGTCTTTAAAATAGCTTCAAAGATGGCCTGATGGGAGAAGAAGAGGGTCTTTTTAGAGGGAACAAAGATTTCAAAGAAAGGTACTCACAATTCATGTTGGCAGGTGTTTTAAATCATTCAACACTGAAAACACTGCAGGTCTTGCAGCTTATGCTAGCTCTTTGAACCGTTATCATGCTGAATTTACATTTAAAATGTTGATTAAAAACAGCGTTTCCTAAAACCCAACAGCCATTTCCTGGTACTTCAGGTCATAAAAGCAATAGTCGGCCACCAGGTTTAGTTGAATTTAAGTCTTTCCTTGCACTCAGTGGGCATCAAACACAATCAGTTTTGAGCTTCAAGTATTCCTGAAGTAGGCACATGGTGTCCAGGGCATTGGTGTCATGATGTAATAGCCATGCTAGCATTTGATGCTAGAGTGACCTCAGAACTCAATATCCATCATGACCACAGCTTCAGATTTTAAAAATAAGCTCCCACGAAAGACATCCTTATCTGGAAATGACCAGTATAGCTTTCAAAAGCTGGTTTTGGCCAAACCTTTATCTCATCAAGCTCAGGGGACAAAAATCTTTAATTGTGCTTTATTTCCACTAAACAACAAGGTCACTGTGGTACTTAATTACCCTGGACCGTCACCATTCAGCGTTCTTGTTTTTTGATGTTTCCACTAAAGCCCAAGCTACAGGGTATATTTGGCAAATGTCATTGTTCCTCAACTGCAGAGGCATTACAGGTTGTCAGATTGCCCTAGTCAAAGATGTGGTGTGGGCCCTAACCCATCCCAAAGGTTCCAGGTAATTTAAAAAGCACCACTTGGGCAATCAGGGGCATATTCCAAGCTAAATTTCCACCCTGCTAAACTACTAACCCTAACCCTTTTTTTTAAGTATTCTACAAAAATAACCTGTTACCTCAAAAAGACAAAACAAGCCTGGTTATTTTGTCATTAGGTACTTTTTTGCATCCCCTGGGAAGTCTGATTTCAATAAAGTGGCTAGCTACAAGTATCACCAGGACAAGAGTGTAACATAACTATTTCATTGTATTTTTTGTTATTGTAGACTCTTAGATTAATTATTGTGAATGACTTTGACATTTTTATAGGTGAGAGGTTTTTGTAATTTTGTTCTTTGAGTTCTTTTAAATGCTATTTGGCTTTTTTCTAAAACTTTTGACTAAGCCATTCATCCAACCGGCTAATCTGTTCAGAGTTTGTACCTTTTTGTCTAACTCACTACATATATATACAGTATATATATATGTATGTAGTGTATATATACTCTCAAAGAATCTGAATTAATTTGAACTTTTTTAAGCTGTAACCTGAATCAGGATTCGTCATTAGTGGTGCATTTGTTGATTTAAGTAAGTGTTCAGACATTACACATAATATGTAGCTCAAATACCTTCCTGGTATCTTCTCTGTAAATGAGGGAGGAACTAAGTGTGAGTGTGTTTTCTAGCTCATGGTGTGGTACGCCTGAGCCCGTAAGACCACTGACATAAGGTTCAGGGAATGTGGGGTACCTCTGTACTTAATGCTAAAAAAAGCCAGCCCACCTCCATTAAGCTTGTCTCCGAAGTCCAACCTCCCCACCACCACCATCTTTTTTTTTCACGAAGGGGGCTTCTAAAATAAAATCAGCTGTCACTAGATGCCTGAGCCCCATTGAGCTGTTTGAGCACGTTGCTGGAGCTGGTCTCCAAACTATACCTTCTGTCCCAGACTGAGTGGGATTGTGTCTGGGCTTTTAAATTCACTTCATTTTCAGGAATTCCCAAGAACCTTTTCTGTTTCGATTGGATTCTATTGCTGTTTTTAATTCAGGAACAACTTGTGCAGGAGGTAAGAGATTTCTGCACGTCAAGATTTCCTCTGCTAATCAGAAAATCAACTGAGACTAAAGTAATTTTTCACCGTATAAAGAAAGATATATTAGACTTAGTAGATGATATTTTGGCTTGTAATGAGTCTATTTGATGTATTCTTACTCTGCATTGTAAATTGTCCATGGTGTACAGACAAAAACAAGATTAACTGGAATAGTTTCATTTTGTTTTTCTGGTTGAAACTTCATAAAGACCAAATTTTTTAGCAGGTTTCCATGATTCCATAAGGATTTATCATTAAACATGAATTGCCCCTTACTACTTCCTTTCACCAGAAGTCAGATCTGAAAATAATCCAAAACCAAAGCAAATTGGTGACAAAATGCTAAGCCAAGCATAAGGAAGTGCTCGAGGACAATCCTCCCCCCTTGTAAAGAAGTTATTTTGATAGATTTGAGTAATTATTGTGCCAGTTTTACTTTGTCGGAGAGGAAGAAATTATCCTCCATGGGCTGACATTTCAATTAGTGTAGCTCACTTGGCTTTCCTGTTAAACCTCAGCAGGCAGAAACTTTGGTCAGTATGTGCTGAACAGAAAATTGCATGCCTTAAGGCCTCTGATGTGAGGATAGTGCAGACAAGGAGGTGACGGCTCTGTTGAGGTAGGTCCTGAACTTACTTTGAGCTATGAAGACACCCTGCCTTCCCTCACATCCTCAAACACTGAAATTCATCTATGTTTTGGCGTTTCCTCTTTGGATCTGCTGGTTAATACCTCACCCTGCCACCCTTTGCCTTTTCGTCTCCAGCCAAGAGTGTGCCGGCCCTCTTTAGGTCACTTCGCAGCGGGCATCAGCGGGATCCAGTGTATGGGAGGTCAATGGGCCTTAGCTAAGCTCAATATAACCAGAGTTGTGTGCACTGCCAGCAGCTCGGCCTCAATTGTTGACTTATTATGGCCTTTTCTACTTCTATTACACTTTAGCTAGTGTCATCAGTGTTGGAGGATTGTCATTGTGGTTAAATCTCTTTAAAGCAAACCAATATATGTAAAAGATGTGTCATGGGTTAGAAGTGTAGACCTAACTGCTTTATGGTACATACAGCATTAAAGGGATATGTCAGATATTTTAAAGTGACTCTTTGTGGAAAGATTTTGAAGAAAATTCTTCCCCGTTGTGGAAAGTGATCAGCCTCCTTCTGCAGACACAGAGATACATTTTGTCTGATTTGAGAAGTTTACAGCTAGTTGTCCAACATCAGTTCACATAAAAACTGTTTTGTAAACATTTAAAAGGCTTTAAATTGTGCAGTAAATGTCAACATATACATTATGAAATTACAACTAAATGTGTCAACTGAACAGGAAGTGGTACAAATAAATAGCTCCACTGCTAATTAGATCATAGATAACCATAAAATTCAATGTAAATAAAAATGTTATATCAAATTAATAATCAATATAATGTTTTATTACTTTTGGCCTCCATTTAAACTAACTACAAGCTTGTCAGTTAAGTCCAAACTCATCTGTTTTTCCAAATGAAGGTCATTTGAAAAACTATCTACAACTAGTTAAAAATTAATTTCTCAATCTTTCCACAAGAACTTGCATCAGAAGATATGAACAATAACTTTAGGACAGTTTTTTAAAAACTTTGTCAAACCTAGTGAGTTGGAGTTGTGGATATGTTCAGAACTTTTAAATCCTTGGAAAACCAGTATTCGTAGTTTTTGCGTTATTGGGCTAATTTTGTCCCGCCCTCTTGCCACCCACATACGTTCTTGAACTTCCACCCCATGAAGCTCCCTGTTACGAGGGAACATGACGCTGCAGACTGAGCAGGTTTATAAAAAGGCTGGGTTTATTTTTTTCCTCCAGTCAGCCTCCCTCCCTCTGAAGCCAGCTGACCTCACCACCATGGTATGGCAGCTCTGCATATGACTTATCATTCTGAAAAGCCAGAGATATCCAAAGAACTGTTGTCATCACACCAAGACCCTGTGACAGCTCCAGACCATGACACAAAAAGTCATCTGTGGTGATAAATGAGGGAATAATCCTTGTGTTTTTTAATCTACCCAGTATTAAGATACACCTCAGCCTCAGGTAGGATTTATGACCTGTATTTATAGGATGTAGCGGATGCTGCCTTCTCCAGCAGATTATTTTTTCCTCTGGTGTTATACCTCACAGTAACGTTCTGGACGTAGCAGGAAGCTAAAACTGGAGGGGTGAAGACATGTTTTTATCATGTTAAAAGTTTAGCACTCCAGAAATTCTTTCAGGGTTTCATGGAAAACATTTTGTTCCAGACACTTTATTGACATAGCAGATTAACTGCTGCTAGCAGCTAGTCTAGAAACTGCCACCAGCTGATTTTTAGCTTGGCTGCTGCAAGAGAAACTTGTTTTTCTCAGTTTATTTCATTGTTTTTTTCCTTTTTTAATTTTTTTTGTTGCTATTTTAAGCAGTAACAATTACCATCATTCTGAATTCAAAGTATTTCTGATTAGCATTTTGAAAATGATATACATTTTGAATTTCTTGTTCTTTAAATGAATAAAAAACAGCTATACTAAAACACATTGTTTAAAGATTCAAATTATTTTTGTAATTTTTCTGATAAAAATGCAATAGTTTAACTTAACTCATAAAAAGGAATAAAATACTTGATTTGTTCTTTAAATATGCCAATTAGGATTTTTAATCATTTTAATCATATTCGTCAGCAAGTTTCTATCAGATTCAATACTTTTGCTTTTGAAACCACTTAAAACCACTGAGTTTTTTTTTGTTTTTATAAGTTGGAGTTAATATTATCCAGCTTATATAATTAATCTCAAACATACAGTCAAAAGTTTCCAGAATAACAGAAAACTCTGCTTTTCATGAGTGCATCATGGGATTATATACCTCTGTCAAAATAAGAGTATGATCATGGTCTACATTAGCAAAACAATACATGTGGATCATTTTTATTTGTAAAATTTACAAAAATCTTAACCTAAGCCAAACTTTTTTTATAAGGAGTTTGAACATTCTTGATCCAATAAATCACCCAGAATATTCTGGATATTTATAGTGAAGGCACCTGTTTGAGGTCTAGAGTCAAAATAAATCAATAAAAGTTTGAATTAAAAGATAAAATAGTTCATATTAGGAAATATTATGGGTAAGTGTCAAGATCCAAGTTATTATCAGCGTGAAAAACTTGTAAACAACCTGTTGACTTGTGTGACTAAACCCCACATACCCCCGAGATAGATTTCAGCAGTAAAGTCTCGCTTTAAGCAATGCTAGTGTGACTGCAGTTATTTAGGATTTAACAAGGCTTTACCATCCATATATAGAGATAAAGCCTTTCCTCTCTATATGTGGTCGATTATATGGTCGCTAATTGTTACTTTTCTGCCAAACTTGCACTAGAACTCGCACACATGTCAAGAAAACATACAAACAATAATCAGAATTTCAATATATCAAAAGGTCACAGCTTGAGCTCAAAAAGGAGGCGCATAATTTCTATTTAAGGTCTTCTTTCATCCAAGAATGTTTTTGCTGAAAGTGAAAAAACATGCCAAGGGCTAAAATGTTGAGCGTGGGTGGAGGTTGAGCTTTAGCAGAGTTTTCTGTGTTTCCTAATGAGGCTTTGTAGCACAAAAAAAGTCAGATGTAGAATCAACGCTTGTTTCTAATTGGCTTTCCACAGGGATGAGTTGAGTAATACTCAAAAAAAAGACAAGGAGTGATTCTTTTTGAATGATGAGATGAGGGTTCTGTCATTGTTTGTTGTGGTTAATTTGCAATATCCGAATCTGTCTCATGTCTAAATTAAATTTAAGTTTTAAATAAAAAGCTTGAATGTGTGGAAGCTACAAACATTTTAGTGGATATTTTCCTTTTTTCAAATCTGGTATATGTAATTTAAGAAATCTTTACTGTGTATTTAACGGGATAAAGAGGGAATATAATCTGTTCCATCGATTCATCTTGTTCTGCTACAATGAAAGAAGCCTTTTATACAAATTTGTCCCTGAAGTCCAATTACTAAATGGCAAGCTCTGTCATAGATTTTACCGATGTGCCAAAAGAGTAATGAGTAGGTGGTAAATATCAGCAAGTCCCTCGAGGAGACATATCGAGCTGTCACACTGAGTCTTGTTTGCTTTTGGATCAACAATTAAGAGGTATATTTGTGATTTAAATTGCATCTGTGTGTTTGTGAAGCTGCAGGCAGCGAAAGTAGATCAAAGTCCAGACGTCCAGAGGAGAAGGCGCCCAACGCCGAGAGCCAGGAGGTCGAGTCGGTGTCGGTTAAAGACAGGATGGCGATGTATCAGGCTGCCGTCTCCAACAAGGAAAGCAGCAGCAGCTCCTCCACCGCTGCGGTAAGATGATACTTCCACAAGCATGTAACGAGAAACGGAGGATGTGCAGAGCCGCCGGGAAGGCGGCGGACTCTTGCTGGCCATGCGTCACTTTGTCATTCTGATTAGGGTGACGGCACTGACCTCAGCAGGGAGGGAGGACAGGTTTCTATATCCATGTTGTCATAAGACTCAATGCAGGTTTCGAAAAATAACTTTCCAATCTGAGCTTCCTGTCTGTCAGACTCTCTGATGGACTCCAGTGGGTATACGCTCAAGTTGTTACGAAACAAAGTAAAGAATAAATACATAAAACTTGAATCAAACAAGTTTTTCACGTTATAACATGAACAAGTTACATTTCTCCAAAATTTATATCATGAGAAAATGTGATTTATTAATCTTTTACTTTGTTTTTGTTTCAAAATCACTTGTATCGCATGCAAATTAAACATTTCACACAGAATAGATTATCCACATGAATTGAACGTGTTTTTCACATGTTAAACAGGCTTCAAACCAACATTACCTTGTGTAAAACACATTTAACATGATTTTCACAATTATTATTAATGATTAATAATAATTATTGAGAGCAGTTATTAAATTTAAAATGTATTCCAATAATGATAATATAATTGGCTCTTACTAGCTGTAATACTTAGATTCTCCACCAGGGGGCAGAAAACACCTACAGGATTTATTACAGCAGGTTTTTGGGTATCAATCCTGTTAAAGGTATTTAAAACATCCATTCGTCTCATTTCTTGTCTTGATTCGAGGTTACACCACAGCTTGAAAATTCATCAGACCATAGTGTCACATCAAATCCAGCCAACATCAACCAATTTGAGATTGTTTACTAACTTTTAAACACCTTTTAATGACACTGACAAACACCTAATATACATTTCCTTATAAGACCGAGTTAGAAAACAGGTGGCAGGTGTGACAGAAAATACTTTTTTTGTTTGCTAATAATTAAAAAACAAAACATTTTAAGTAAGCAGCTGTTTTTGTGTGACATTTCCTCCTCTCAATAAAAAGAACAGCACAGTATAAAATGGCAGTCGTTTTAAAAAATCATTTACACAACTAACCGAACAAATCTGATTGACTTCCTTTAGACAAACTCTGAAATTATTACCAACTCAATTTATCATCCTGGCAGCATTATGTTCCTGTTTCTTTCTTTATATAAAAAGTTGACATGGTTCTGCTTTTACGTGACATACAAAAGCATTAATAGTCAAGTCAGTCATTCAAACCTCCTCTGTAATTAAAATTATTGCTTATTTTGTGGTGCATTCCGATGAACACATACAACCATTATTTTGCATCAGCAGGACTTCACACTTTATTCTTCTTCTTCCAGGAACTGAACACAGAAAAAAAAAAAAGAGTATGAAAAGAGTATAAATACCCTTGAGTCATTATTAATCACTAAGGAGAATAAAAGAAAAGCCTGGATGACTGAAGAATCTCTATGCATTTTAATAAACTCAATAATTCAACTGAGTGAGTCGTTTGTCAACTGAGGCGTCACAAAAAGCCCATTTAGTTATGAAATAAAGTGCTACGTCATGGAACGTGTCGGTTTTATCCTGCTAAACTTTGCTCTATGTTCACAGTACAAACTAGAAGCTCTAATGTAGTAAATGTTTCTTGTTTTTGCCTCAGTGAGGAAGTAGAAATCAAGCTGCTGTGAAGTCACAGGACATTATCTCAAACTGAAACCAGAACGCAGAAGAAAAAGATTATTTTTTAAGACCATTTTGAATCTGTTAATCAGGGCATGTAACATTATGAGAAAAAGTATATTGTCTATTTGACCATAAACTTGGTGATTGTGAATTCCACAACTCTAATTGTCAGCTGATCACAGGTCTGGTTAACCATATTAACAAGTAACAAGGTTAACATATAAAAAAGTAAGTACACTACGTAGAAACGATTCTCCATCCCTTACCAGGTTTTGGTAAAGTTCCAAAACCTACTCAAAAGCTGCACTTCTCCTTAATCTGAGGTTTAATATTCAGTGTCTTGGATTAAACCCCCAAACACAAATTGAGTGGTGTGTTCACAGTCTGCTGCAGTGAGGAGAGTTCAGACGTCTAGACAGGAGAAACTAAACAACCTGTCCACAAATACAACAGAAACAGCTCTTCAGGTCCAGACTCAGCTGTACATCTACATCTTAAGGACACTGTGGGGACAATGACATACATATTTTGGAGGACAGATGAAAGAAGAGTGCAGGAAAACATGGACGTATGTTAAACAAGAAAAACCAACATTAAACACAGAAGATAGACTCTGGTTCCATCTACATGCTACATTGACTCTTGATCCCAGGCAGTTCGACAACAATCCAAACTGTAAAACATGTGAGTGCAACATCTTCTATAAAAAAGTCACAATGATTTAATAACTCTCAGGAGGGTCAAGCGTGTTCTCATTGAGCCTGTTCGTACTTAAGTCACAACGACCTTTAATCATAGAACTCCTAAACCATGATCAGAACTGAAGAAGTATTTCTGATTGAAGGTGAAACATTTTGAAGAAGCAGAAGAAGAAGTCCATTTGCCTTAAAAAACACCTTTTTGGATTTTGTAAGTGAACTAATCTGGCAAGACTGAGCAATATGTTCCCCTTGTAAATAGAAATACATCTTCCAGTCTTTGTCCCAGTCCTCCATGTGACATTGAAAGGCATTTCGACCATTATGGTCCCACAAAAGCCTTCATCCCTGAATCTACCTTCTGCTGAGTCCTTACACTCTCCCTCCTAAGTGGTGGACATAGAGGCTGGATTAAAAAGCTCCTCATTGTGAGCTTTTCATCACTCAACAGTATCCTACATGCTTGGTCAGTTTCCCACCCCAACCAAGCTTAGGGTCCGACTTTTCTTTTTTTAGTGAAAACCAGCTTTCCAGAACCTCCTTGATCTCAGCTGAAAGTCCTTCTACATTAAGAAAATCAAACACACAAGACTTCCTCTCCCCTGTTAAACAAGATGGTGGAGGTCAGATAGTTTATCACGTTGCTGTCATTGAGTCAACCATACATTCCTCTGTATACCAAAGTATTGACCAGCAAATCCACAACACAATGACTGAAAAGAAATAAAGTTTTTGGAGTGGTCCAGGCAAAGTCTAAACCTCAACCTGATTGAAATGATATAGGAAGGACCTGATGAGATCTGAACCAAGGTCTTTAGAAGTCTTTGAACTAGAGCAGTTAACCAAAACTTGTCCAAAATGACATGAAGATCATACAGAAAACAAACTGCTTCAAGTTCTTGCAGTTAAGTGTTATTCTACAAGCTGTTGAATAGTGTGATATACGTACTTTTCAGTTAACAGAGTTCTGTAATATTTTACTTTGTCTTCTGACTCACTGTATTAGTATTTTCTGTAGTATTTTGGTGTCATCTAGAAGCTTTTCCTCAAGTAACTTGTTGCTTCCTGGAAACTGAACAGACCTTTGAATAAAACTCATTTATAAGATGTTTTGTATTGAAACAGCAGCAGAAACTGAGTGTTTGTGTTGCTGCACTACAACCTTTTAAACATCAGCTGATCTTTACTGTCAAACCTCATGTGGCCTCTACTGACAGCTGGACGTTGACATGCCTGTAACCTGTGTGTGTAGGGGGTGGGGGTGGGGGGGGGGGTGGGGTTGGTAGTTACAGAGACTGGAAGGGTCAAGCATATGCAGCATGAATGGGTTCATGCTTTCTATCTACAGCAGCTGTTGTCTGCGTGTCCACATTGGAGTGACATGCTGCACAACTGACTGACATGTTTGATTTTTTCCCCCCATTTTCCCATAAATCTTGTCAATATTTCTGCAGTACAACTAATTTACAACAGGAAATATCAATGGATACATTTCTATATATTATTATTATTATTAAATACTAAGTTCTGAGACACATCTAAGTTCTATTTCTGAATGCAGTAAACACTCAGAACTAGAATGTTGTTAAACTTTTGTTACTTACATCCAGACTAAAACACATTTTAAAATTTGGACAAATTCTTATGTTTTGTTGGACAACCTTTATTTTTTGATCATGGTGTTTATTCACAATGACATCATTTGGATAAGAGAGATCATTTTTATTCCAAAGTAGAATTTTGTATTGATGAACACTGTTGTGTAAACAATACAAAATTGGTCAAGAAGGATTATTCAGGTCTTTTGAAGTAACAAATTAATGGCTAGTTCAAGTGGGACCAAGACAAAAATAAAATAATCAGATTTTTAAAATATGTTTCATTCAGTTGATAATTTTGCACAGTCACTTGTTTTTCAGTAAACCTTTGTTTACATAGGTTTATATGTAATATGCAGAAATAAATAGATGCAAAAGAAAACCACCATTACTGGGAATAAGTACTGAACTAATTAAATTCAATTCATGTTTATTTATAAAGCAGCAGTTTATAACAAACTCATTTCAAGGCAATTTGCAGAAATATCAATCAATTAGCAATAAAATATTTCAGTAATAATGATCTCGATGTCCATCTGGCTGCTAAAGGTGTTTTCATTGTTAATGGATCTGATAATGTTGATACAATTAAGGTGAGACTGTTATTTTTGGTGTAAATCCCAATATGGAGGACCTGAGGTGTTTGGTGGATGTCTGAACTCTACGAGTGATTTTCTAGTTTATCTCATTATTAGTTGCTTATTCTTGTCTATTAAAGAAATGTAGGCAACTTGTAAGTACAATTCTGACCAGATTTTTGTGCAAAACTAATCAAAATACATTGATTTTTTTTAGAAGATAAAATCTAACTTCTACAAAATGCCCCCCCCCCCCCCCCCCCCAAAAAAAAAAATCATACTAACCAACTATAACAAATTATTATTGCTTTTTTGTTTGTTTCAAATAAGTGTAATCTATTAGTAAAACCACAGATTAATTTTTGTTGTTGTTGTTCTCCCAAGAAATCAATATTTAATTTAGCATTTCTCTCCGCACCAATCGAAAATACTCATACAACACAAACACATAGAGGAGGAATGAATATCAACAACCCAGAGACGTCAAGACAGAACAAGAACGTCAAAGTTCTGATTGTGTGTTATTGAAGTGAAGTGGAAGAACACGGTGTCAAACTTGCACGTCATTATGATCAATCTTGTCAGTGGCATGATCGTGGTGTGTTTGAAGTGTTGCAGCATGAGAAGGACTATTGGTTGAACGTGTCCCCAATAGGACTCAGATGACAGTGAAGCTCCTGTCCTCTAAAATACTAAAATATTCATAACACCTGCCATAAAATGCCACAGATCTGCAGAAAGTCATATTCCACAACATTTCTTGTTTGCATGGAAGAGATAAGACAACAAGTAATAAACACACATTTACATACTAGATCAGAACATGGATCCACACGGAAGTCATAAAATCCCATATTCTCACATGCTGCATATGTCTTTTTTTTTCAAGCTGAACGCAGAAGCTTACATATAAATCTTTTATTAGCATTATAACTGACAGTCACAAAAGGAGATTATTGTATGAAATAGAACGAATTCTTGCCCAAGTCTCATAGAGCGAGAGCCGCTTCCTCCATACTGATTAAAGGAAAGAAAGACTTCCTTTACTCCAAAGATTTACTTTCACAACTGCTGGTTTAAGGAAAAGAAATCTTAAATGCATCTTAAAAGAGAGCTGGAATTTTTAGTTTATGCCTATAAAAATGTGAAATAATAGTCAGGTAAGTCTGTAAATTAAAGTTTATAAAAATGAAATGATAAATTACATATTTTTTGTGTAATAAGAATAATATTTTTGCAAATCGTCACTTGCTACTTGTAGTATTTTAATCCCCCACTAGAGGGCACTAGAGGATTCCCTACAGCAGGGTTGTTTATAAGAAAGTACTAATCCTGTTGAAAAGGTAGAGTTCTAAGAAATAGTTGTATTAAATACATTCAGTATTTTATGGTTATTGACCTGTGAAACTGTGAAACTTTAAAAGCATATTTTTGGTTAATTTATTTTTAACTAGCTAAGCTAGCTAACGGCTTAATCAATAAACAATAGCACTTAGTCTAATGCTGCAAGAATCTAGTTTAAGGGCAGAATAAGGAAGAATATGTTGATAACTATGTTAAAAACTGCCACTTCTTATTAAGTTTGCTTATTATAATTTAGTTTTAATTCAGGCTGTTGAACCAACCTCCCCATTTTTCTAATTCGATTTTGGGAAATGATTGGGATTGTCGTCAGAATCTGGGGATTTTTGAAAAAATGTTCACAAATAATATAGGGAACATTACTGTGATTACTTTCTGGTTCACTTTACTGCAGCTGTATGTTTAAGTATTCACTTTTCCATTATGTTCCATTGTAAGTAGCTTTTTGATGCTTTGCTGCCTCCCAAAATTCACCACGTCAGCTCCCGTTATTGAGATATCCTTTTCTTTTTACTGATAGATAATGGACGAGTCCGAGGCCTGCTCGCTACCTGGTGGTCTGGAAACAGTGAAGCGACAGTTCGAGAGCCATGAGATCACCTCTTCATCGTCTCAGTCCAGTGTCACTCAGTTTCACGTCCAGAGGAGATCCGTCCAGGTGAGACACGCTCAGACTAGAATACTGTGCATTTATTTTGATAATCCAGTTGAAGTTTAATGTTTTTATACATTTATTTGTTTGTTTGCTGTGGCAAAAAGTGAAATATGTGATAGTATAAAAGTGTATGAGGAGTTTTTTTATGAGAGCACATATTAAGTAACCGTATTTGATGCAATTATTCCTTATTAATCTCATAACATTTTTTATTGACATGTTTACTGTATTGATGTATTTATATTTTGTTTCTTTCTGTTGTTGTTGTTGTTGTTGTTGTTATAGTTGTTTGTTTAAGCTGCGGATGCTCGTTTGCATGAAGCAAAAGGACCGATGTTGAAAAATCTTGGATACATTTACATTTAGCTCATTTAAATGTTGACTATTACTTAATGTCATTTTTTTTAGTAATAGATCAAAAATATAAAATATAATCTAGGTAGTGCTGTTTGATAACATTACAGAGAATTCAGCTTTTCCATAAACAATAAATTGTGTTGTGATGATTGCAGATGAAAGGAACATTTTTCTTCTTCCTCTTTAAAACCAGGAGAACTTTGAAGACAGAGTACCGCTGTCCTTTCTTGTCACCGGCTCGGTGTAAAGTGACAAAGATATGAAAGCTGCTGAATGATTTACAATCTGCTGTAGCAGTTTTATTAGAAAAAACCTGGCTGGCTTGGCTGAGGCCTTCTACCAGGTCGAGTTAGAGAGGACACCTTGAACTTCTATGCGAATCTGTCACTGAGCGCGTGAGGAAAATGTCAGAACGCGTTAGTAACAGCATCAGACGGCAGCCGGATCTTCATGAAGTAAGGTCAATTCTGCCCCTCCCGTGCATTTATTTTTTCTTTGCTCATTGAGGCATGAAAGCAGAGTGGATTCATCGAGTGCCCGAGCACCTTGCTGAGTTCTACATCATGTCAGAATTTGTTTAATCAAGATGTTGGTTCATTGCGGCAGACCGCTTGCAGTGTTTTAGCACAGGTGTAATATCCAAAATCCTGTTTCGCATCAGAATAGATCTGAATGTGTTGTCAGTGGTTTCAGGAGAACACAAAACCTCCACCTCCATGTATCTTTTATGTAAACATCCTCACATACAAGCTGAAATATCACATTTCTCTTTCATCTCTTTCAAATCGTATGGATCTCAGAGGAGGAAATGCCTGACGCAGTTTTGTGCAGCTTTTTTTTTTTTTCAAATTTATTACTATTTCTTTCCAACACTGAAATCCTCCTTTGGCAAGATTCAAACTTAGTAGCTCCCTGGGAAGCAGCACAGTAATGGAAAAACATTTGTTATCGGCCACAGAGGGGATTTTATTAAGCTCTTTCACAGTATAAAAATTACTTAGTCTCCCACTGTTTCTTGTAGCTTGTAGTCATAAGGTGATAAAACCTTGCCTTGTGCGTTTGTGTGTGGCTGTTTGTTAGCACGGAGGTGGGTGGGCTACACGTGTTTTGGCACCATGGGAGGGATCCTGTGTGTCCACGTTCCCATTTTTTTTCTGGGTTTGACAGGAAATGTCAAGCTCTTCAGAGGTGACGGTAAGAAGCAATGCCAAAGAGATTGTTCCAGCCACAACCCACTCTCGACAAGAGGTATTTGTCACTGGATGTCTGGATGCATCACTAATACACAGTTTTTTCAAGTAAAGGATGCCAATACAAAATCATGGATATACACCTTTATTACCAGTCCTCTTGTGTGTTTTTTAGTTTGTTTTCCTTTGCAGTTTTTGGTTCATATCTCTTGGTGTAGCTTTGGAAAAACCCGTATAATGTCTATCATTATTTGTGGCTCAGTCTGGTGTCGTGTGCTGTTACTTTTAGCAGCCGTTCATCAAACGTCACACAGTAAATTTACTAAATTTACAAGTGTTTAACTTGGTGTGTGAAGATGGTAACCATATCTAAATTCTAACCTGTTCAAAATTGTAAAAGTTTTAACAAACACACTGTTTCCTTTTACAAACTTGATGCTTCTCAGGCTGTTCATATATCAAACTGTAGGAATATTTGTCTTCTTTCACCCAGTGAGTTTATCCCTGCTGTAGTTTCCTCAGTTTGGGGTCAATTCCTCCCAGAGTCCAGAGCAATCACATCCAAACTCCAGCGGACATCTGAGATCCGAGCCAGTCCTTCAAAACTTGGAGTAAAGGACGTTTTTAACATGTGAAATCTCCCAGAAATACAAAAGTTAACATGTGACCATTGGAGTCGGCCCTGAGCATAGGCCACTCAGGCTATTGCTTACAGTACCATCTGCTGGAGGGGCGCCAAATCCCAATTATTATTAAAATTAATATCCATATTACTATGGATTTAACTGAAGAAAACTGATGTGTTGAATCTGTGAGCAGGAGCTGCACCCCTCAAAGTTTCTAATTTTAATCTAAAACCTCATGAAAATATTCAACCATTTATTTCAGTCTAATTGAAAACATGTTGCAGCGCGCTAATGATTTGCTTCCATCTTTTTTTACAGACGATCCAGGATCAGAGAGTCCACCATAACAATGTGGCCAGCAGTTATGGGAACCATTCCACTGAAACAGGTTATTCCGCTCATGCCTTTTATATTATAATTTGCACATTTTTATCACAGTGCCGCTTGTGTCCTGTATGTTAATGATCATTCCTGCTATGGGGCTGAATAAGGGATGAGCTCTGTAAAGGAGCTGGGGTGCCGACCATTTTCTATTCAGCGTATAGCAGCAAATCTAATAAGGGCAAAGCCAGGAAGGTAAAATATTGGAAAGTGGAAATTGGGCAATCACAGCTGCATGGTTTCCGAAAATGAAAACTACTCTGGTTTTTAATGAAATGATTTATTTCTCTTTTCCTTTCCCCTGAGCCTCCTCACTTTGAATGACTTAATGAGGCAGCCTTCTTCTTGTGTCTAATTCAGTTACGCTTGTTGGAGGAGAAGACCTACCAAAGGTTTCCACTCAGGCTTTGAAGCAGCAGTATGAAAAAACGATCGAGGAAGCTGCACCAGCGAAGGAAATTAAGGTAATGATTTTGTCTGTTTATCTTAAAATATGATGGTTTGTGTGTTTTTTGATGTTTTGGTATGAGGATGAGGCCACATCAGGAAATCATCAAAAGGAAAATGATCATGCCGTGAGCTGGTGGGGAAAAATTGGATTAGATAAAAAAAAAAAACAGCAGTTCACAGGCAAAGACTAAAACTTTTTTCACAATGTTAAATGTATTCATTTACCTCCAAATTAAAGTTGGTGCTTTTATTTTCATAGAAATTTTGGTAGGTTGAAACTTGTGTGTCTTTTTCTTCAAAGTTCTTTCAACTTCAGTTGTCCTTTTTCCAGTGCTTTTTATGATACAAAATAAAAATGCTCAGTTTTCTAATAACTCCCTATTCTTCCACTCTTTCTCTCTCTCTCCATGACTGAAAATAACTTGTAAACCCTAGGTTGATATGGACTTTAACCAGTTTCAGTGGGCCCCAGTCAACCAGTCATCCAAAACTTCAGCTATGACGAGCTATGACTCGTCCTCCTCTGTAAAGACAGTTGCTGCTTCATCGGTTGCATCCATCTCATCAGTCGCTTATGAGGAATCCGAACATTTCCCTCCCCCACCTGCAAACCTGCCACAGCTATCACAAGAAGCCTCTGAATACAGCGTCTCTTCTCAATCACAGGAAAAAGCCTCCCACCACAAGCATGCTATTAATAAAGAAGAGTACTTTAAACACAAGAGCATGGCTGAATTAAAGCGGCTCTACAAGCACATACATCCAGATATGCGCAAAAACCTTGAGGAAGACTTTATAAACCAGCTCACAGAAGCAGAAAAAGCAGCAATGGAAAGCAAGGAGACAGTGGGTGATGTCCAACAGGTGTGCTATATGTTTGAAAAAGATGACAGCTCTAGTGAGTGTTCAAGCCCAGACAGGGAATACCTGGAGTGGGAAGAGATCCTCAAAGGTGAAGTGAAATCGATGCGCTGGATGTTCGAAAATAAGCCCTTGGATGCAATTAAAGATGATTCCCCAGATGAAAGTGAGGAGAGGAATATCTCCCAGCAGGAAATCATTGCTGGTAAGGATGTCAGATACACAGCTTGGATGTTTGAGACCCAGCCCATGGATGTTCTCGGAGCAGAAACCGCAGATACAAAAGAGCAATCACAGAAGCGGACTGATCTCGCACGAGGTGACGTCCGTACTGCAACCTGGCTTTTTGAAACTCAGCCCTTGGATTGTCTAAATAAGATCTACCAAGAAGATGAGCAGGAGACACACTGCATCATCACTAAAGACATCACTGGTGGAGATGTGAAAACCGCCAGGTACCTCTTTGAGACTCAACACCTGGATTCTCTGGGTAAAATAGAAACTATTGAGGAGAGTCACTTCCTGAGTCTGAAGTCTGAGCTGGAGGAGATTAAAGGGGATGTGAAAACGACCACCCGTATGTTTGAGACCCAACCCATGTGTGTCATCAGGGGGGACTCAGGAGAGATGCTGGAAATCACCACCATCCGCAGGGAGGAGACTGAGAAGGGTGATGTTAAAACCTCACGGTGGATGTTTGAAACCCAGCCTCTGGACATGATTAACAAAGATCCCGCTAAAGTAAAGCTGATATGTGGTATTTCAATGGAAGACAACATTCAAGGTGGCGTGAACAAAGGCAGATGGCTTTTTGAGACAAAGACACTTGACACCATTAACGATGAGGAATGGGAGAGTTCAAAAAGGCAAAAAGAAAAAATAATTGGTGCTGATGTAAGGAAACATTGCCTTGTTTTTGAGACCCAGCCAATGGATTCACTAAAAGATAATACCAATGCACGATCTTTGTCCCCTGAGCAGATCGTAGGAGGTGACGTGCAATCAGCCAAACATCTATTTGAAACTGTACCCATGGAAAATCTGAAGGAGCTGCCTGAAGTGGGAAAACTTAAAAAAATGGTTGCATCTGAAGAAGAAAAAGGGGATGTGAGGCATCAGAAGTGGGTCTTTGAAAGCCAGCCACTGGAGAGCATAAGGGAGGAGAAGAAGGAGGTTACAAGAACTGTGAACATTGAAGCCCTTGACAAAGGAGACGTGACAAATTACAAAGAAAGATTCGAAACTATGGATTTGAGTAAATGTGAAGGTACAAAGAGAATCCAAGTTGAAGGTGTCCCAAGTGGATCTGTAAAATCCAATAGAGTGCTTTTTGAATCTACGCCAATGTATGCTATGCAGGACAGCTCAGGTCACTACCACGAGGTCAGGACGGTGAGACGAGAGGAGATTGTAAAGGGAGATGTACGCAGCTGCAGGTGGATGTTTGAAACACGGCCCATAGATGAGTTTGATGAAAGCATCAATAAATTCCAGATCATTAAAGGTATTTCCAAACAGGAGGTTCAGTCTGGGGACGTCAAAACAGCCAAGTGGCTGTTTGAAACTCAACCACTAGATACCATTAAGTTTTTCAATAATCTTGAGGAGGAAGAGCATAAAACTAAAGATGTTACAATTGAGAGAGGGGATGTGAAAACCTGTAGGTGGCTATTTGAGACCCAGCCAATGGAAGTTCTGTATGAAAAGGTGGAAAAGAGCAAATCAGACACAGAGGAAGTGCAAAAAGGTGATGTGAAGACGTGCACCTGGCTTTTTGAAACCCAGACTCTCGACAACATACGCGATCATTCAGAGAGTGAGACTATTCTGAAAACCTGCACTGTTAAGCAAGGGGACATTCAAGGTAAGGATGTACAAATGGCTCGCTTTCTGTTTGAAACAGAAAACCTGGAGAACATTGGGAGTGAGGAGGACAGCAGCTCTTTTAGGAGAGTCACAGAGATAGACATCCAGTCAGGCGATGTTTCCAGGATGAAGTACATCTTTGAGAATCGCTCCTCTGACATAATGAGCTCCACCTCAGAGGAGACGATGCAGAAGCTGAAAATGCAGCAAACTCAGGACATCCAAAGGGGAAACGTGGTCAACTGTACCTGGATGTTTGAGAACCAGCCAATCGATGCCATCACTGACGACAATATGAAGATGAAGGAGATTCGCACTGTGACCGATGTTCAGGGGGGTGATGTTAACAAGGGGCGCTTTATTTTCGAGACATATTCTCTGGATCAAATCAAAGAAGAGTCCACTCAGACAAACATTTCAGAACTCACTAGTATCTTTAGAGACGATATGGAAAAAGGAGATGTGAAGAATTACACCATGATGTTTGAAACTCAGCCGCTCTATGCCATCCGTGATAAAGAGGGCCATTATCATGAAGTGACCACAGTTACTAAAGAAGAAATCCTTAGAGGAGATGTGGTGGGGGCCCGATGGTTGTTTGAAACAAAGCCTCTAGATTCAATTAGAGATTCAGAGGAAGTCTATGTTATTAAAGCTGTGACTGAGGAAGGCATTAACAAAGGAGACGTTAGTTCTGCCCGGTGGAGGTTTGAAACACAACCTCTTGATGAAATAACCGAGGACATTAAAGTAAGGTCCAGAACAGTTGCAGATATCCAGGGCGGAGATGTGAAGACAAACAAGCAGCGATTTGAGACAGACGAAATGTCTCAAAAGTACATCAGAACCGTAAGTGTGAGTGAAATCCAAAAAGGTGACGTGAGATCTGCGACGTGGATGTTTGAAACCCGCACAATCGACGAGATCCGCGGTGATGGTGAAGAGTACGATGGCATGGAGAGAGTGACAAAAGAGGAAGTGATGAAAGGGGATGTCACACAATCCGTCTGGCTCTTTGAGAAGAACCCTCTAGACAGAATCAAAGAGTCTGATGGCACTCAGACTGTCGTGACAAAGGAGGAAATACCACAGGCCGATGTGAAAACAACAACGTGGTTATTTGAAACCACTCCATTTCATGAATTCAATGAGAGCAGTGTGGAAAAGACAGAAATAATTGGCAAGAGTGTTAAAGAGACACTTGAGGAGCTTTACAGCCGGAAAATGGTGAACTCACAGGGTATCCTGATCGAGGCAGATGAAATTGGTGATGTGCGCATGGCAAAGTATAAACTCATGAACCAGGATGTTCCAGAAATTCAAAAAGAGGAGATCATCAGAGGTGATCTGAGCAACATAATGATGAACCTCCTAAACCGCAGGGAGACCACAGAGAGGGCCATTACTATTGACAAGGAGGAGCGGGGGGACATCAACACCACAGTGAAACAACTGTTCAACCAGGAAAAAGGAATCAACGTTGAAAAAGAGGCAATTATCCGTGGGGATATACAAGAGGCGATGAGCAATCTGCTGAAGAATGAAGGCTCCTCCAAGCGTGGCATTTTGATTCAAGAAGATGAGAAAGGAGACGTGAAGATGACGATTTATTCTCTTTTAAATAAAGGAGAGAGAGTCAGCGTGGGGAAAGAGGAAATAATTCAAGGGAATGTCAGCAAAACTCTTCATCGTCTCCTCTCAAACTCAGGAGAAGAGGAGTCTAAAAAGATACGAGTTGGAGACACAGAAAGGGGTAATGTTAGCTTTTACACTACCTGCATTGAATCTGGAGCTTTGGATTATCTCAAACAGTTTCAGTTTGAGTCTGACAAAGTTCAGGAAGAGGTGCAAAAGGAGCGTATCATAGGTGGTGACATTGAAGAGACCAAAATGTTGCTGCGGAAAAATCAGCAGCAGATTGGTCGCACTGTAGCAGAGGATGACATAGTTCCAGGTGATGTATACAGCATTGTTAAAGTATTCATGACGGAGCCTACTTCTACCTTCAGTAACCCTGAGAAGGAAGATATTGTTAAGGGTGATCTTAGTGCAGCCCTGGATTCACTGACCCAAGCCATCAATCAGAAAGTGATTATAGAAAAAGAGGAAGTGGTAAAGGGGGATTTATCCACCACTCTGAAGTCTCTTGAGGAGGCCAAACATCAAGCCAAAGAGATGGAAAAACCTGAGATCGTCAAGGGAGACATCAGAGGGGCTCTCGAGTCTTTGGAAAAATCTGCAACAACTAAAACAGAAACAACTGTTGAAGATTTAGTGCCAGGTGATATTAAAGGGACCCTGAAATGTCTGGAGGAGGCAAAACAAGCTGTGAAAGAGGTGGCAAAAGAGGAGATTGTCAGAGGAGACATTCACACTGCCATGCAAAGTTTACACGAGGCGTCAAGTGAGAAAAAGATTTACCAGCACCAAGTGAACGAACAAGGGGACGTGAGAGCCACCATTCAGCTTTTGCTCGAACCAACCACTTCTCCAAGATTGCAGCGTCGAGGGAGCATTGAGGGAGATGTGAAAACATCCATAAAATCTCTTTATGAGGGGCAGGAGGCGACACACATGGAAAAAGAAGAGGTTGTTAAAGGTGATGTTCAAGGGGCGATAAAGTGCCTGATGCAGAGAAAACAGTATTCAAACAAGAAACGTATGCATCCTCCCAAGAAGGCAAAAGTGCCCATGAAAAATCCATCAACTTTAAAGCAAGTGGAGCATGAAAGCTTACATGAGGCGAGGAGTGAGAATGTAGCACTCACTCCAGCCCCCACTGTGAAAAACCTCTCACAGAGTAGTGAGTCACAGAGGCACCATGAAAGCAAATCCCTGAAAACGCAGGTAATAACCCAAGAGGACCACTCTGTTGCTGTAGTCAAAACAGACAATCCTGCTGGGGCCTCTCATCAGAAGAGCATAAAAGAACAGAAAGACAAAGTGCTGCCTCCACAGAAAATACAAGCTCCTAAGCCTATTATGATAAAGAATACACAAAAGACTATTAAGGATCAAACAGAGAATAAAGCTGTTGATGTGAACGTGATGAAACAGGTGCAAAACTCAACACAGACGAATATTTCAAACAAACAAGTAAGCGAGACGAAAACAATCAAACAGGTGCAGACGACTGTGACTGAGAAGACCGTCGTGCATAAGCAAAATGTGACTGTCTCAGAGCAGAAGCAGACAGAGAACAAGCCTCTCACTCAAAAGCAGAGCATCAAAAATCTGAAGAGCGGTTACAGGAATCTTGAAGTGAAAGGGAAAGGGACCGTCAAAAAGGCAAAACCAGAGATTCACTTCCCCCCTCCTCCCTCCTCACCACCTCCACCCTCTGAGTCGGAGCTCTCTCTCCCCCCGCCACCATCGCCAGTGACTGAGAGCCCAACATCACCCACATCCCGACCTCATATCATGAGGCAGGACAGCGACCTGCCTCCTCCACCGCCTCCACCTCCCATAGAATGCATAAAGTCAGAGCCTGAGTTTTTCCTGCCTCCTCCTCCTCCACCTCCCCCATCCTCTGTCGGCGGACAAGATTTCCTCCCTCCACCTCCTTCACAGCAAGAGCTTAATGCAATGCCTCAGCTTCCTCCTGCAAAGCAAGGAAAGTCTTATGGAAAACCTTTATTTAAAGTGCCCAAGCAACCAGAACCACAGAAACAGCCAACACAAGTTAAACCCAAGTGGCAGAAAAAGTTACCAACTCTTCCACCTCCTTCACCTCAGCTTGCTTCCGGTCAAGAAACGGTTGTGTCAGCAGTCCGTAAAGAAGAGACTAAAGTTCAGGAGGTGAAACAGGAGAACCTCCAACAAACTGAAACGACCAATCAGACTAAAACAGCAGCAACAAGAATATCAAGCATCCCAGTTGTAAAACCAGACCAGAAACAAAGCCCACAGATGCCCAAAAAGGTGTCTGTCCCTCCCCTTAAGCTGCCCCCACCTCCAGATCCTACTCCAGCCCCAAAGGCAAAACCATATGCTAGCAAATTCAAAACCCCTCTCATGCTTGCTGAGGAAAGGTACCGTCAGCAGAAGATGGAGAAAGAGGAATCGGAAAAGAATAAAATCTCCACTCCTACCTCACCACCATTTAATATGAAATTTTCTGCTGCCAGCACTGAGGTCCATGCAGCCGAGAACACAGAAAAAAAAGTGGTAGTGGAAACGACAAAAGTCACAAGTGACGAAGAAACATTAGCACAAGACTCACCTGCCAAGAAAACCCCCTCCCAAATCCCTTTGAGCAAACCCTCAGTCGTAAACAAAAAGTCAACTTCTGCATCTTCAAACGTGCCCTTAGATAAAAAGCAAACGTCTGAAAAGCTCCTTTCTTTAACCAGTGTTTCTGATCACGAGGCCTCAGAAAAAGAAATCCAGTCAGGCTCAAACATGGTCACTACTTCAGTCACAGACCAAATGCAGTTTATTAAGAAATCCAGCACCTGGTCTACTGCTGTCACGCAGTGCGCTGTCCAGGATAATGTAAATCTTCAAAGCCAGGCAGCGGTCACATTGAAAAATGAGGATGTAAGGAATAATAATGTGTCTCTGACACAGCAGGGAAAAACGAGTCCTTCTCAGGCAACTAAAATTCCAAAGGTAACTCCAAGTTTCAAAGTGAAAACATTCAAAATGCCAACAGAGAAGAATGAAGATGAAAAGTCTGACAGTTTGGGGCAGAAGGAAATAATGAAAAGTGAAACGCATTCACAACAAAATAAAAATAAGGTGACACAGAGAACTGAATCAAAAGTGAACGTGGAGAGCAATCAGCTGACTTCAGCGAGTACTGACATGAAAACAGAGAATAAAAATAAGGTGACTTCACCCGTAAAGGAGGTTGAAGTAAAGACTTGTGTGAAAAAAGTAAAGCAGGTACAAAAGAATGAGACGGAAACAAAGCTGTCGCCATCGGTTGCTGTCTCAGGTGCTAAGGTGGCTAAGATAACATCTGTGCCAACTCATCAAGGACAAGGCCTTGTGTCAGCCTCCCATTCTCATCAAAGCACAAAGGCGGAGCATGTTCAAAAACATGAGGAGGCTGTTGTGACTGAGCAGGTGGTGCAGCAGAACCTTCAGAGAAAAGAGACTGTTCACATGCAACAGCAGCAGAGCAGGCTGCCAACAACAGACATAAATACAAGGCAAATAAAAACAGAGAAGTCAAAAGTTGAGCCGAAGGATGTGTTGGTGAAAAGCGCCGGTAAAATGGCACCTAAAGACGATGCTCAGACTGGAGAGTTGTCAGATTCCGAGAAATGCACTGGGATGCGTAAGCTAGTGGCTCAAATAGAAGAGCTCGAGGGCTCACCAAGCAAAATAGACTCCAACAATGTCAGGACGATCATAAATGAAGTCCCTGACTGGTTAATGAGCTCAGATGAGAAAAAGAATTTAGGTGAAGTTGCTAAAAAGCAGGGTAAGAAAAAACTGAAAGAGATGATGGCTTATGTGAAATATATAATTCAGACAAAACTCACGGTTTTGGAGAAAATCGTGACAATTGTGCAAAAGGAGGTGACAGAGGAAAAAGAGGAGGTGCCAGTACCGCCACCAGTGCCTCCCAAACCAGAGAAAAAACTTATCAGTGGGGCAACTTCAAAGGTATCAACAGTTTGCATTAGCTCGTCTAAAACGGAGAAGAAAGTGACGGTAGAGAAAAGGTCGCTTCAAGAAAGCAAACTCCAGCATGAGCGGAGTGAAGCGACTGATCACAGATTGTCCTCGCCATTAGCAAGCATCCGCACGCCATCGCCTACTTTCATTACCATCGAATCAAGGAGGGTTGACTCACCTCTGAGAGTGACCCCTTCTCCACCACCCTACAAATCAATTGGAACGCCCCCGCCCCCTCCTCGCAGATCCTTCACGCCTACATTAAGCAGGGCCACACCGTCCCCCACCCTCAGCCGCTCAGAGAAGCTGATGAAACTGAGGGACACCACAGCCAAGCTCTCTCGTGGAATGACCCCACCACCCCCTATGCCTGTGCCAGACTATTTTGCTGCTGAA
Source organism: Pachypanchax playfairii (assembly GCA_006937955.1). Classification (NCBI taxonomy): domain Eukaryota; kingdom Metazoa; phylum Chordata; class Actinopteri; order Cyprinodontiformes; family Aplocheilidae; genus Pachypanchax; species Pachypanchax playfairii. The sequence goes on from SSNP01000163.1 coordinate 717,557, forward strand.
CGAGAGCAGTCATCTCCATTTAGCGACAGGGAACTTATGGTTGAGAGAGGCGAGCACGGGTTGGTGGATATCACGGAGATGGTGGATTCCATGATGACGGTTAAAGACAAAAAAACTTTCTTTGAGGAGGCGCAGAAGGCTGAAGTAAACAAGATGTATACTCGGAAAGATCCCATCGATATCCCTGAACGTTTAGGCCCTGACTCAGAGGACGCCACCGAGACTGTGACCGTAGATCTTCTGAAAGAGGACCTTCCCAGGGTTGATTTATCAAAACTCGTGAATAAATTCGAGTCCCCTCAACCTAAAATCTACACTAGAAAAGAACCCATTGTAATAACAGAGAGGCTGGGGAGCGACACCGAGGATGGGGAAGTAGAAGCCCACACTCCAAGAGCTGAAGATATCCCTACATTCAACATCAAAGCGATAAAGGATGTGTTCGAGACGGGGGAGCACAGTTCTCAAGCAGCCCGAGAACTTAGAGAACAAATAGAAAGAAGAGAACCTGAGTCCTCCTGTTATGAGCCGGCGCATCACTCTGAAACAACCTCGGTCACTGAACGGATCTGCAGCATCGACAACTTGGGGAACGTGATGCAAGAGACGAGGAGTGAAATACGTTCTGGGAGCCCTCTGATTCGGGGCAACCCTCCGTCTTATGCAGATGTAGTGAGGGGAAGAGTTCCGATGGTGTCCGTCCCCCTGGAGGCCTCCACAGAGGAACTGTTGAGAAGCTTTCAGCAGACGTGGGCTGAGAGTCAAGATGTTTTCCAGAACCTGGGTTACAGTGTCACAGAGCAAGTTGTAACGCAGCAGCAGGAGACCTTTGTGACGGGTAAACCGAGCTGTGGAGCATGAAGATACTAAACAGGCATGTCGGTGTGTTTAACCGTCTTTAAGTGTGTGTGAGGACTTCAAGGCATTACATGCATTGCGTGTTATTAACGTCGTTTTAAGAATGTTGTTTACGTCACCTGATTTTCTCCCAATTATTTTCTTACATTTGAAGTGTTTCCTCTAAAGCTCAGAGCAGCTCGTGGTTCAGGAGCTGTCAGTTTCACGGCTTTTCAGTATTCACAGGTTGTGATTCAGTTGACTCTGATGTCTGGAGCTGGCGGTGACGTTAACATATTCAACTAATGTTCCTTATTCCCTGAGTGTGCTTCACTGATTTAACAGAAACCTGCATGAAATGTTCAGAGCAGATGAAATGTTACTTTTGTAGTTAATTTTCCAGACTTTTGGTTGTAATTATAAAGTACACTCCGTATTTCAAGGACAAGTCATTTGGAGTAACTCTTTCTGCTCTGTAGATGATAAAATGTTAATTCAAGGCACTTGAAGGAAAATGGTGTGCATTGATAGATTTGTGCATATTAATATGGTTTACCATCTTCTCATTATTTTCTGCACTTGTAATCAGCAAAGAAAGTCAGAATAAAATATATTTTCACAGGAAAAAACTATTTTCACTTAGCATTTCACATTATCTGTAACATACATTTACCAAATGAGGCAATGATTTAAAAAAATAAAAAAAAAGATTAAAAATATTTTATTTAAAAAAAGAAATAAAAGTCCTTGACAAAACCTTGATGACAAAAGTTTTGAAATAGTTTTACAGTTTCTAAATATTTTACACATGCTGTGACATAAAGAGTTAGCACTTTATCATATATTCTAAAGAAATGATTTGAGGTGGAAATGTTTCTTTTAATTGTTGATTAATTAGAACTTTACATGTGAACTTTTTCCACAATAGGATTTTATTATCCATCAGTAGCTACGTTTACATGCGCCAAATTTCCCCAATCTGATTAAAATCTTGGTCTATTGGAATTCCCAAATCCCTGTTTACATGGACACTAACTGAAATGATCTGATCATGCCATGAGTACACATGCACCAAGCACTCAATCAGGTTAAATGAGTTGAGCATGCGCACAGCGAGTTGTCTTTCCGGGGGAAGAAAAAAAAAGTAAACAAACTCCGTCCTTTCTGCACGTCTTTCCCGCCCCATCGTGTGCTCGATCTGACTCACGTTATCCCCAATATGAACCTTCTGCAGGTGATTACCTTTATGTTTGGGTTTTTACTGGTCGCATTAACCAAGCTAGAGGCTGAATACATATTACTACTGCTCCTCCACCACAGGAGAGGAGAGCAGGATGACAGGATGACTGCACCAGCAGACCACTTCTGTTTACCTCCCGCCATGTTTTCTACTTGGGTCTGCGAAAGCGGAAAGACGTCACGCTGAAGTTGTACGCATGCGCAGTGGGCTTTTTTCACCCTTTCTTTCCGAATGGGTGTATACATACACGTCTATCTGAATGAAGATCGGACAAAACCACCCCTCTCGATCGGAAGTAAATTTCTTTCGGATCAGGCTGCATCGGATCAAAACATTCTGATTGACATGTTTACATGACGTCTTTTTTATCCGATTGGGCGTTTATTCCGATTAAATGTGCCCATGTAAACGTAGCTAGTAAGGCCTTACTGCTTACATACTGCTACTTCTGGCCTCTGACAGGAAGTTGTACCATAATAATTTCTACAGTAGCACCAAGGAATAAGGTCTTTAAAAAGACACATTAGCATGTAGTTAAGAAACCAAATGAACCATTTTGTCCCTTGATTTTATTGTATATGGCAACAAAAAACCTGGACAAACTGCAAAGTATTTGTCATGGCTCATCTGCATTATTACAACTATTATTGATATAACACAATCACTCTGCTAGTTGTGATCAGTTAGTTTACTGGTTCCAACTAGGAAAAGAATCATTTTGTGATTCAACTTATACACAAGAAACATTTTTGGATAAAATCTTTGATATTACGAGTGTTGTTTATGACCAGGCTTTAATTTGTGTATTTTTTAAGAACAATGACTATTTTAACTCAAATTCCACAGTACATGCAATAAACACCAAATCAGTAGTGATTCAAATGTTAATTTGCATCTTTTTAAAAGAGTTTCTGTGTAAATTTTTAAAAACACATTCAATCTTACGTTGTGTTGCACTTCCGGTGCAGTTTTGGGACACCTCAGGCAGGAATTTAGTTATTCATCCTGCAATAATTGTGTAATGCAAAAATTAAAGAATTAAGACAAAAACATTCAAAGGAACCATTAAGAAATTGTTGTTTTAAAACAACAACAATCCACTTTGTTTCTGGCCCCATCTGAATCTGTTATCAGCTCATCAGTTCAGTTCAAACATATTTATATGTCTTCAACCTGAAATAGTTTCAATGCGTTTCTACAGCAGGGATTATTTTAATTGTTCCGAACCTTTCCACAGAAATGCACTTCAAAAGTTTGGAACTATTTCTTTAACTTAACAAACCATAACATGTTATTGACATTTGTGGTCAATCTTATTGCACTTTTCAGCTTATTAACCAATTTTTTTTCAGAAAATAGAAAGATGTATTTTTATTGTTGCAGAAAATTCGAATTCCAGAGTCCGAACTGTGCAGGGCGTGTCAGAAGAGGGTGTATCCCATGGAATCACTGATCGCAGACAAACAAAATTTCCATAAAAACTGCTTTCGCTGTGAACACTGCAAAGGCAAACTAAGGTAGATCTACCTAACAAAGCACAATAATTCACATTTCACAACCTTTTTAACAAATTTAATTTCACAATCTGTTTTTTTTTTTTTTTTTAAATAGCCTTGGCAACTATGCCTCTCTCCATGGACGAATGTACTGCAAGCCACACTACAAACAACTTTTCAAGTCCAAAGGGAATTATGATGAGGGATTTGGACAAAAACCACACAAGGAACTTTGGAATAACAAAAACCAAAATAATTCAGCCATAAAATCTCCAGCGCCTGAAAAGAAAGTCATAGATTTCAAATATACATCCATTCACGAGAGCGACATAACCAAATTAGTGGATGAGAACAAAAAGCCTACGAGTAAAATTTCAGTCGTGTGGCCTCCACAAGTCGATTCTCCAAAGAAATCCTTCACTGTTGAGGAGGAGCTGAAATTAGCGAAGCCATCATGGCCCCCTAAAGAGGGCTCATCTCGGGAAAACGACCAGGTCCATCAACCCGTAAAGCCGTCATTAAGACAACAAAATGGACCCCAGGAAGCTGAGAAAGAAGCTAAAGAGTCTCCGGCAGTGTCAGAGGTACAGGCCTCGTGTTTAGCACTGGCTGAGGAAGCTGCGAGTGTTTCTCACACTCGAGCATGTAAAGAGTCAAACAGCGGCTCTGAGGCACAAGTGGGCTCTGAAATGGACTCTGAAGTGCGTGTTGAAGTGGAAGAGAAGGAACAAAACAAAGAGGGTGTCATTGGAGGTGGGGGAAGCGTGAAAAAGGCAAATGGAGAGAAAAGTGCAGAACAGGTGGAGGAAGTTGGAGAGAATGGACATGACGTGCAGGTAGAACGAGCAGCTCTGGAGAGCCAGCAGGTGATGGAGGAAGGAAGTAATGAGAGCGTGAAGAACGAGGAGGCAGTGAAGGTCACATTAATAGATGAGGATACAACGCAGGCCCAGGCAGTGAATGGAAACAGTAATAATAATAATAATAATAATAATAATAATAATAACCAAAAAATCCTGGATCTAAGCTTTAATGAGTTTGATCAGATGCAGAATCTTTCTCTTTTTGAGACGGATGCAATTCCAGCAACAGATTTGTCCCAATCTGATCCCAGTAAAGAGCCGGAATGGAAGCCAAGCGAAGTGCTGCATTTGGCACAGAGGGATGATGCTTTTATGCAAGCAGATGCCAAACGTACCAAAGCCACAGACTGCTATTCAGACACACAATTCTTTCCCGAGACAGCCGTGGGAGAACCTGCTTTCAAGCAGGCGGCCGCCGAGCCAGAGATTGGCACATCCGCCTTCCTTGAGGATATTTTCGCCAGCCTGAGCTCCAGCAGCTCAACTCTGCTATCTGATTTCAAATCAGACGTCTTCAGTCAATCTGCCGAGGGGAGGCCGGCGGCGTCCGCTCTAGATGACCTTTTGGATTTCGGGCTACAGACGACAGATGCGAGGGGGAAGGATGAGAGCAGCGATGGCCCTGCTGCAGAACAGAGACACGACACGTCTGTGTGGACGGATGATGAAGAAGGTTTGACGATGGAGGAGCAGATCAAAAGGAACAGATGCTATGATAGCGAGGACAGCGACGATTCTTGAATTTGGCCCGTTCAGCTAATAATCACACAGCGCTGACATGTAATTTCACATCTGTGTCCATGGAGAGATGAACTGTTCTAAAATGATGTAGCGTTTTGTACTGAGTTTAAAATCCTTTAATTTTTTTCTGTAGTTTTGTTTGATGCTGATTGATTGCACCTGGCGTGCACCTTGTATGTTGCGCAGTGTCTACATTAGCTTTCTTTGTGTCTGAATAAAGAGAATTTTTCCCTCTTTTTTTTCCTATTTATTATTTCATGTCATTCAGATAAAACATTTGCATTTGACATTGTATGAAACAGTAAGTATCTGAATCCCTTTACATAGGAGTGGCCAATATTTGGATTCAGTTAAAGGTTGAATATGGAACAATTTCATAAAAAAGCTATATGTAAAAAACATAATACCTCCATGGGGTGTTTAGAGGGGTGCAGAATGAAAGTACAGTGTTTCCCTTAAAAATTATATTTTAAATATAATAAAATATTGATTTTGACAGCACAACGTTGGCATTATGTTTACATTACATAAAACCTGGCTCACAGAAAACTGCCTTCAGTTAAACTCTGATAAGATGGAGACTTTGATAATTGCTCCGGAGCAGAAAATCTCTTTTATTATGAGTCACCTTTGTTCTTTGGGCTCTTCTGTCCAGTCGAGCATCAGAAATCTTGGTGTTTGGTTTGACCAGTCTCTGTCTCTGGACAAACATTCAAGACTTTTGGTCAAAAATTGTTTTTATCATCTAAGAAATATTGCAAAATTGAAGACTGTTTTATCTAACACTGACTTGGAGTTGGTGATTCATGCTTTTATTTCTTCTTGTTTAGATTATTGTAATTCTCTTTTTACATGTTTTAACAAAAATGCTCTTGATCGTCTTCAGCGAGTCCAAAATGCTGCTGCAAGACTTTTAACCGGGTCCAGCAGGTGGTCACATATCACGCCAGTGTTGTCTTCTCTGCACTGGCTTCCCATTAAATTTCGAATTGATTTTAAAATTCTCGTTTTGACCTTCAGAGCCCTGCATGGGCAGGCTCCAAAATATATTTGTGATCTCCTTCACTCGTACATATCTGGTCGCTCGCTCCGATCTTCAGACCAGAACCTCCTCATGGTTCCAAAAACTCGCTTTAAAACCAGAGGAGATGGATCCTTTCAGGCCGTGGCTCCAAATCTGTGGAATGCCCTACCTTTGCCCCTTCGTGAGGATGACACTGTTGATTCTTTTAAAAGGCAGCTGAAGACACTTTTATTTGGGCGAGCTTTTGGTTGACTGACTTTTGGCGTGATTATTATTCTTTTTTATCTTTTTACTGTTTATGCTGTTTTTTTTAATCCATTGTGAAGCACTTTGTGATTTTTATCTGTGAAAGGTGCTATATAAATAAAGTTTATTATTATTATTATTATTATTATTATTATTATTATCTACCAGCCAATAGCGGCTCCATTGCAGGTTGTCTAATACAGGAAACAGTCTGAGGCTGGTACTGTGGAAAAGGTCGGAGTCAGCAAGTCAAGCAGCTGCTTCAGAGCCTCGGAGATTTCATTTTCCTTCTCAGAAGAGGAGTGACTAGAGAAGATCAAAAACCAGAGAGTTTACGTGAAGCTATAATAGAGGGATACAAATAAAACATTTTCATGGCATCAAAACGTACGAGGAAATGTTAAACCTGCATCCCGATGACTGGAAACCTTGTTCTGTTGTTGCAACTACAACATCCACACTAGATGTTACTGTGGGGATCATGTTCCATATACAGCCTTTAAAGCAGCATCCTCTGTCTTGTTTCAAACATTCACAGCAACCAAAAGGTCGTGATACACTCAGTCATTATTATTGACATTTCACAGCATGTCAGAGAAAATGAAAAGTTTTATTCAGCAGCATCTATGAAATAAAGTTGTTGGTTTTAATGACACATGCTGACGTCATGGTCCACGTAAGGTCGTCAGTCTCGTGCAGACCCAAGTATTTAACTGGTGTCATCAGTTTTTCACTGTCTCTACAAATCTCCATCCAGAGCCGGCTTTAATGCTTCTAGTGCGTTGGGCAAGATTATTGCTTTATCACATAAATATGCAGAACTTATTGACATGAGGTGTTTACATATTTTGATCAGTTGGAGCTTAAAACATCTAAAATGAAGGTTTGCAGCCCTCCAGGACTGAAGTTAGAGACTGCTGCTTTAAAGGAACAATATGTAACACGTGCTGCCATCTAGTGGTCAAGTTGGAAACAGCACCCATCTCAAGTGCCAATCGGTGGAACAGAAAACTGATCTTTCAAACAACCATCACTGCTAAACCGTTGTTGAAGAAACCATATTAAAGATGACACTGTTTATTCTTTCTTTCTTGTGTCACTTATTTGTAGTTTTGTTTCTTCTACGGCGAGGATTTACACTTCACTAGCTGCTCTTGCATTAAATAATCACAGTTATTTTCCAATGCTGGAAAGAACATGTGAAAACTTTTCAAAAATGCAACCTGATAGAGTTTTTCTAATTTTTTCTGTCATTTAATGAACCTTAGTATTTGGTATTGAAACAATATGTGAATAATCTGGTGTTAAAATGTCTGTCATGCACACTGATAGTTAGTTGATTCTCAGATAGTAATAACATAATTTACTCATTCAGCAAAGAGATTTGATATAATAAAAATAAAAATTTTTATTGACTTTTTAAAATATATTTTTCATCTTTAAAAGCTTCTGACTCTACACTCACCGGCCACTTTATTAGGTACACCATGCTAGTAACGGATTGAACCCCCTTTTGCCTTCAGAACAGCCTCAATTCTTCGTGGCATAGATTCAACAAGGTGCTGGAAGCATTCCTCAGAGAGTTTGGTCCATATTGACATGATGGCATCACACAGTTGGCGCAGATTTGTCGGCTGCACATCCATGATGCGAATCTCCCGTTCCACCACATCCCAAAGATGCTCTATTGGATTGAGATCTGGTGACTGTGGAGGCCATTTGAGTACAGTGAACTCATTGTCATGTTCAAGAAACCAGTCCGAGATGATTCCAGCTTTATGACATGGCGCATTATCCTGCTGAAAGTAGCCATCAGAAGTTGGGTACATTGTGGTCATAAAGGGATGGACATGGTCAGCAACAATACTCAGGTAGGCTGTGGCGTTGTAACGATGCTCAATTGGTACCAAGGGGCCCAAAGAGTGCCAAGAAAATATTCCCCACACCATTACACCACCACCACCAGCCTGAACCGTTGATACAAGGCAGGATGGATCCATGCTTTCATGTTGTTGACGCCAAATTCTGACCCTACCATCCGAATGTCGCAGTAGAAATCGAGACTCATCAGACCAGGCAACGTTTTTCCAATCTTCTATTGTCCAATTTCGATGAGCTTGTGCAAATTGTAGCCTCAGTTTCCTGTTCTTAGCTGAAAGGAGTGGCATCCGGCGTGGTCTTCTGCTGCTGTAGCCCATCTGCCTCAAAGTTTGACGTACTGTGCGTTCAGAGATGCTCTTCTGCCTACCTTGGTTGTAACGAGTGGTTATTTGAGTCACTGTTGCCTTTCTATCAGCTCGAACCAGTCTGGCCATTCTCCTCTGACCTCTGGCATCAACAAGGCATTTCCGCCCACAGAACTGCCACTCACTGGATATTTTTTCTTTTTCGGACCATTCTCTGTAAACCCTAGAGATGGTTGTGCGTGAAAATCCCAGTAGATCAGCAGTTTCTGAAATACTCAGACCAGCCATTCTGGCACCAACAACCATGCCACGTTCAAAGTCACTCAGATCACCTTTCTTCCCCAAACTGATGCTCGGTTTGAACTGCAGGAGATTGTCTTGACCATGTGTACATGCCTAAATGCACTGAGTTGCCGCCATGTGATTGGCTGATTGGAAATTAAGTGTTAACGAGCAGTTGGACAGGTATACCTTATAAAGTGGCCGGTGAGTGTATATGACCCTGCTTTTACCCTGTCCAGCTCAAATCTCTTACCACATTTTGGTAAAAAATGTGTATTCGTTTTCTTCATTAACACATCAGCTTCCAAATTGACAGATTTACTCATTAAATTACTTTTTGTCAGCCCAGTTTTTCCTTTCACAGTTACACCTTGAACATGTGGAGTGCAAGACATGAAAATCCTCACTGCTCCCAAAAAAAAGTCAGCATCCATTCTTAAAACGCTGATTGTCTCGTAATATATGTGATTGCAGTAATTTTACATTGAAATAATGTAACTTGTTTTCATTGGTTTTGGTACTTTGATAAGTCTTTGTGGAACTTTGTAAACTCAAATACACAAGTTGTATGTGGGGGTGTGGAGATGGAGAAAAGTGATCTTATCTGACCTCCAGCCTGCTGATCGTTGCTGCTTGCCAGCAGCTTGAAGCTAACTGCTCCTAAAATAAAATACACCTAAATCCAAACTGCTGATCTTTGGGTTGCATTGCAACTCAAGAGGTTTGTTACAACTGGAAAAAACCTCCACAAATAACATTGCCTTAGAACAGAATATCTGTTATGAATGGTAAATTATTAATAATGACCATTAATCCTCCTTTTTGGTGTGTTTGATTTACAGCAACAGTAAAAAAAACATTGTCTAACTAGAGCAGCAAGAGGTTTCAGAGGATGATGAAACTGGTCAACGTCTTGGCAAGCTGCAGCATTTTTATTTTTTATTTGTGGAGGCAGCACATTAGATTCCAACAGGAAGGTAAGATGTGCCCCAAAATATTCTGGCTCATCGTTTCCTTAAATAAACTACAATATTTAATACCTGCATGTCTTTCATGCTCAGTTTTCTTTTGCACACAAAAAATGTGCAACAAGTCCAACAAATGTTATTAACACAGCCCCCGACCCCTCCAAAAAAACAACCACTGGGCAGATCTCACATGACAAAAACTCTATTTGCTGTCTTTTTCACATGTGAAAAAACGTGGTGACAATATAAACTGAAAAATGTTCCAAGACTGGGTTTCCATGTGTCAAACATGTTTCTAGGTTTTCACATTGTGCATTGGAAAACATGTGACTTCCATTTGTGTTTTTTATCACAAAACCATGCTTTCATGTGCAACTTGGATTTCACATGTCACATTTTTGTGTTTAGATGTCTTATTTTGATAAATGAAAGCATGTTTTTGCACATGTGTAACAACTTGGAAAAATGTTCCAAATCTTTAATTCTTAATGTGTAAAACACGTGTTTCACATGGAGGAATTATATTTGTCATTTGTTAGATTGTCTAAAGTCATTATGGATGTTTTCACACTGTGGGCAGGCTGGGTTTGACATATGAAATTATAGCATATAATAAGTTTGTTTCTTTAAACTTTTTATTTTATAAGAAGCTGCATGTAGGTGGTGGATTGCAGGGTCTGTGAAGCTTTTAGATTCAATTCATCAGGTTAATTTACCAAAATAATCACCCACATTTATGGCTGAAGTGGACGTCCAGAGCAATGTTTAACTGTTTGAGTCAGATAAAAGAGCTCTTCAGAGAACCAGTCAGGTATGGTGCTGTTCTCACCTGTGAACCCTCCGCTGCAGTTTCAATAGGATGTGGGTGTAAATCTGAGCGCGTGCCATCAGATCATAAGCGCTCTCACTCTCCTGCTTAAAAAGTCGCTCTCCCCGGGAGCAGAAAGCATCTCTGCGCCCCTTCTTAGTTCGAGTCCCCTGATTGGCTGCTGTACTTCCTCTGTCCTGTCAGTCTTCCGCTGATTGGACGCCCACCTTCTGTCACTCCCTCGCCTCTCCTCCGCCGGCTCGGTGAGCGGCGCGCGGAGGCTAAACGAGTAGACGGCGCCGAGCGGAGCTGACGGAGTGTCAGTCCGAGACCCAGGACAAGTTGCTAAAGGAGCGACGGGACTCTGGGAGACAGAGTCAGGTAGGAGCATGAGAAAAGCGGTTTGGGGAGCGCTTCGTTTGGTGTGTGTTACTGTTTGGTGAGGAGAACGTTCGCTTCGGGCTCTCCGAGCTGCTCCGGGGAGTGAAACTCAGTCCATCACCTGCTGTTGTGTTCATGAACGCGTCATTTGACCTTCGCTGTTTCTCTTGTTTCTTATTCTCCTGCATCACTGAACATTGTTCTTCTTTACAAATATATAAATATATCTCAAGTTGAGTTTTATATTTTAGTCAGTATCATTCAGACGCAACGCTCTTCATTTTACCACAGCTGGGAGTAATTAAAGCCTAATAATTAATCCTGGAGTCGGTCCTTATTAATCTGTTGTTTTAAGTGCACGCCGGCATTTAAACTGCAAGCAGCGGGCATATTGGCATTTATATGTGAATAAATCCACATGTTGATACACTTTATCAACTTAAATGATTTATGTGGCTGTATCCATCCAACAAGAACCAAAATACATCAGCTTTCTGTTTCATAGCACAGAGGAATGTGTCAGCACGCTTTATTTTCCTCCCTCTTTCTCTCCATCTCTTCCTGTGATACTGCTGCGAGCCCTCCAGGTCACTGCGAAAATGGAAAACAGTGGATACGACCTTTTTGTGACACACCAGGTGAAGGGTCATGGGAATGAGCTCGCTGATAACGGTCTGCCTCAAACCCTCCAAAAACAAAAAAATCCCCCTCTTTTTTGTTTCCCCGAGAGATTTACTTTGACAGTAGCTTTGAAATGCCACAGATCTCCCTCCTACAGATCTGATCCTCTTTTTCTTCTTTTTTTTTGTGAGCGAATTACACCTCACCTTGATGTGAGTACATCAGTGCTTCTCCACACGGTCTGTAGTCCAAGGGTAATACCCGAGAAGCTGAGCCCGTCGCTTCTTTTAAGTAACTCTGGCTTTCAAGCTCAAGAAACACTGCTGGGGTTGTTAATACCGACGGCTCTGCCAAATTCCTTCTTTTCACTCTCTGTGCTGTTTGGCATTTAACCAGACTCTGAAATCTGAGACGTTGTATTTCACTTTATTCCAGAATTGCCATCACGTCTACTGACATCAAATGGTACTTTACCAAAGTGGCTGAATTTTGGCACCTTGGTTTGTGATATGAAGGGCAGAAAAGTTAGCTTTTTTTATTCCATCTACGACCCTTACAGAAAACCCATATTAACTTCAAATGTGAAAACTTGTTAAAAGTACTTGTAAACTATGTAAAACACATGAGAAAGCATGTTTTTGCACATGAATTTTTATGGAGCAGTTTTATGGTAATTATTTCCCTAAGAACCCCGGATATGTTTACAATTTTCTCCACATGACAAACATTTGATTTATACCAAATGTTTCTTTTTCTAACCTGTTTGTTGGTATGAAAATGTGAAACTGAAAAACTCCCATTCTAAACACATGGGAAGGCACTTAAAATCAATAGGAAACGTATAGAGGAAAGAAACCTGATTATAGCTGAAGCCTTATGTTATTTTTCACATGGGAAACTTATGTTTTGGAATATTTAATGATAAAGAAATTCCTTGTAAAACTCATTTGAAACCCTTATGATTCCACCTGCTTTTGAAATGTTTTCATGATAATCATGTGACACTTGATAAAGAAATTACTTGTGGAACTTTTGGGATTACAAGGTTCTAAACATGTGATGCAGAATGTTTGGGATGTGGTTTTGGATACAGGGACCCTGGTGAAACTTTTAGGGTTACAAGTTGCTACATGTGAAACATGTTTTGCACATGAGAAATATCTTGAAATTTTACTGTAGTGACATGAAACTGAGATTTACTATGTGAAACCCATGGGTAAAACCCAGAGGATCACAGATGAGACATATGTAACTGAAGACAGTTTTACAGTAATATGTAAAATTTATATGAAACAAAGTAGAATGCATGTGAAACCGATGGGTTCACATGTTAAACCCTTTTGCAAAACAAGCTTCTCTTCATGTTGAACATGTTTTGCACAAAGAAAATTGAATTTTGGATTTTTATTATTTTTTTTACTAATACTATGTGAAACCCATAGACCCCATGTGTTTCATATCTGTTTCAACCAGTATCAACGTTTTTATGCTGGTTCACATGTTCTCACCTCTTTTTCCATGTAAAAAAACCTGATAATTTCACATTTCTTTTTTTCTGTAAGAGTTTGGGCTGCATAGTAGTGCAGATGTAGCACCGCTGCTCTGCAGCAAGAAGGTCTTGGGTTCAAAACCAGTCAGGAGCATTCTGCATGAAGTTTGCATGTTCTCCTCGTGCATGTGTGGGTTTTTTCTAATTGTCCCTCAGTGTGAGTGGTTGTTTATCCATATGTAACCCTGTGATGGACTGTCAACCTGTCCAGGTGTAACCCCGCCTCTCACCTGATGACAGCTGGAGATAGAAACCAGCTCCCTGTCATCCTAAACAGGAAGAAGCAGGTTTAGAAAAAACTGACTGTAATTTCTGATCAAAGTTCAGAGCTGATGGAAGTAAATACGCTCCACAGAATTAAAAAGCCACTAAAGAACGTCTAAGATTTACCTCATTGTATCATTTAGAATGTTTTTGTTTGTTTGTTTTTGTTGTTGCCCCAAATCAATAGTTTCCACTTGCCTTTTTTAAAAGCTGCTGCAGCTCAAAATCACTATTAATCACTTCCTTCTGTGATCGCAGGTCTTATATCTGTTAAAGGTCTGTTTACAGCTGCTGTGTTATAAACTACATCTTATTGACGTCCTGCTGGAGGAAACTAGCCCCTGGGTGTGCATGTAATGGGCTCGGTTTTATCTCATTTAACCCTTGTGTGCAGGTTTTTATTTGTGAAGGCATCCGGCCTGTCAGAACGAGCGGGTGAGCGTGACTCAGAGAATTGATCTTTTAGAATAATTTACATTAAACCAGTTTCACACCAGCCTTGTATGCGGCACAGCATGGAAAATTGAAGTAGTATTTTTTTGGGTGGGGGTTGAAATGATTTCATAAAGGGTGGGAGGGCCTTTAGCACAACCACATTCTCTTAATTACATCATATTTCAGTCGTGGAAATGATTGGAAATCGATTTATGGCGCAACACGGGCGACATAAACTGTATGTGACGTTGATGAATGGCATTTGTTAAGGCTGCAAAAGAAAAGTGGATTACCAGCAGGCTTATTAACTCGTTCATAGTTTCGATGTACTTACGCTTCTGATGCCGCTGCTTCTCTTGTCAACACAGTTTAATGAGAAAATCAGTCAGTTTGTGGATTGTTGTTTGTAGGCAGCATGAGATGGCATTTCGGTGCTCACAGGGAACCGTTCGGCTTGTCAAATATCAACCGTGGGTTTGTTTTTGTATTTTTTTAACAGTCTCTTTAAGAAATTGCCACTTTATGAAGACCATCAGTTTGGATTTAGCTTTCACTGGCATTGGTTTGTCGTTATGTTCGGAATTATTGTCAGTCACCATTAAGTGGCAAACAGCGAGGCTCCGTAAGTGCTTATTTTAGGCTCCGGAATTGAGACGGTCGTCTTGGAGTCTCCGTTGGCAGAGTGACAGAAAACCCAAACGTATGATAGACTCACGCACAAACGGGTTAGCTAGCTCATTTGTGGTCACATGTGACTGACAGGTCCAGGCAAACTCTGTGAAAATAACCACAGCTTTTGACTTGAAATAGTTGTGAAAGCACACGTGTGTTAACTTTCCACGTTTTCAAACCTACAACCAAAACTTCATTAGCAAAAATGTCTACTCTTTATTCTTTCATGGTCTAAACAAAGTCAAATATATTTGTATTGATAGTGACTCAGTTAAAAGAAGTTCCAGAGGAAGATGGAGATTAGAATGAGCAGCAAACTTATAAATCTTATAAATCAATGAAATGCTGCTTGTTTTTTCCCTCATCACACCTAAACAGATAAACTTAAAACATGTTGAACTTCCTCTTTAATTAGAAAAAAATTTAAGGATTGTAGAAGGAGTAAAACTTTACTTTGAACTGTTTCTAAGCAGCAGTTGAAATCTTTCCTCCAAATTGCAACATCCTTTTCAGTAGTGCAGCATTCTGTAAATTATCTGTTTAGGATCAGCACTTAGTTTAACATTATTATTATTATTATTATTATTATTAGTTTGGTGACGTTGAACCACTCGCTGTCACTTTACTGTAAGTCAGTTTCACCAAAACAGAGTTTTTTGCAAACAAGCAGCCTTAATCGTGACCCGTAATAACTTCTGTTGCTTTGCTGCAGGATGTGTAGAATACTATTGATGTTTCATTCAGTTTCTTCTACAGAACAATTAATAGTTTTTCTTTAATGCTGCAAGCAGACCTGCTACAGTTCACTGCCCCCATCCCGGGACATTTATCTGCCATGCTGTCATTGTGTTTCACAACTTTAGTTTGTGCTCAAGTTGGAATACAGAGCAGTTGTTTTTGTTTTACTGTGTACATTATGTTTTACAACAAAAGGAGGTCTAGTTGAAATTGCTTTGTTTATTTTAATAAATTGAGGTTCTTTTCAGGGGTAGAAATTAATTTTAAAATCAACTGGTAACAATAACTCCAGTTAAAAAGTACAGTGATTATTGCTTCACATCTCTGCCAAAATCTGCGATCTGTGCTCGTGGGTGTCTTATTCCAATTGTGAGTGCATTTATTAAAGGTTGGATATGGAACATGAACACAGTAGTGACATCTAGTGTGTGGATGACGTAGTTGCAACAACAGAACAAGGTTTCCAGCCGTCGGGATGCAGGTTCAATGTTTCCACGTGTGTTTTGATGCAGAGAAACTTTTTTATTTGTGTCCATCTATTGTAGCTTCACTTAAACTCACTCTGGTTTTTATCTTCTCTAGTCGCTCTTCTTCTGAGAAGGATAATAAATTCTCTGGGGCTCTGAAGCAGCTGCTTGACTTGCTGATTCCACCATTTTCCACAGTACCAGCCTCGGACTATTTACCATATTAGGTAACCTGGAATGGTGCCGCTATTGGCTGGTAGATGTAAACATAATGCCAACGTTGTGGTGTCATAAATACACATATTACATTTTAATTGAAATATAATTTTTAAAATACTTTACCTACATTCTACATCCCTGTAAATGCCCCGTGGAGGTATTTTTTTTTCTTTAAATTGTTCCATTTTCAACCTTTTAATCAAGACATGCATATAGCTCTGATTATGAGAGTTCATACTCTTCTCGAAGGCACAGACACAGCTGCTTGTCGTAACTCAACTCATCTGTATGCTCTTGCGGGACAGTTACGCTTGCTCTCTCTGGTCAGTGGGTGTATTTGTCTGTTGGGGCCGGCAGCTCTTCTGATTGGACACATCTTCAGATCAAATCGATAAGAAAACGAGTGGAGCTCATGATATGGGATTAACATTGATGCTAATGAATTTTAGTTGCAACTTACAACATGTTCTCTAACCTAATACAGTTAATATCACAGGATAAACAAGTGTTACTGCAACCAACAGAGATTGTTTCCTCACTCCAGTCAGAAGATTTGCCGCCCCCAACTGATAAATATACCAGACGACAGATAAGTCAAGGGGGCGGGTTTTACTGCTCGCCATGCTGCATTCACGTGCCCGAGAGTTTGTATGAACACTCAATACAATCAACACTCTTATAATTGCAACTTGCCCGTTTAACTCTCGCTTTCATCCAATTGTTTTAGTTCAAACTTCCTTTCACTATTTTGCAAAAATATATGTAAAAGATGCATCAAAATGTGCGGCTGTATGATGGCGTTTACAGCTGTTAAATGATACGATGTGGACAAAATGGGTAAAAAACAGTTTCAGGATTTTGGCTAATCAGGTTGGAAGATCCAAACTACTTTTTAACTCCATAAGTCAGTCTTTACATAATATCACTCAAACACATCACAGAAAGTGGGATGTTATGCAATCCCTCATGAGTTTCATGATGTTGCCCTTGAAGTCTGATGATTCTTAGAGATTTTTATACTTTCAGCTTAGTGCGACGTCTCTGTAACTTTTGAACTGTCCAAACTTTCCCACTCTTTTGACTCCATCAGATTTTATATTTTTGAAATCCGGCATTTTTCTCTTCTTTTATCCCATGTACGTCTCACCGCTGTAGGACTTGTGGTTTTTCTTTCTGAACTTTCAGTAGTTCTGAGCTCAGAAATGTTTTCTTCAAAAATGGAAGTTTAGTGTCTTTTTAATTTGTAATATCTCCCACATAAACACTGCCGACACACGAATATTAACACGTGAGGCTTTTCATTTCCTCACACTAACTGTTTTAAGGGGAATTTCTACTCTACGTTTCTGTCTGTTTTGTTAAAAGACTCAGGTGTGCGGTTACTATGGCGACCCTAGGGGGCCACTGGCAGCAGGTTTGTCGTTTCTTTTGATCTTGGTTCTCTTTACATTTCAAATTCGTTTGGCACCTCAAAAAGTGGACATTATGTCAGCTTCTATTATTACTAGGGCTCTTTTTAAAAGAACATTGATGTTTTTGCACATTTCAAAATATCTTTTTATCCTCTCCTGTTGAACAGGTGCATGTTTTTAGTTCTGTAGCCCAGCATAACATTATTTTATAGGCGTATCATTATGCTGTATTTATGAATAAGGGATGGCGATCATGTTTCTGAAAGGTCTTAATGTAGATTTTTGCTGTTGCAGATTTATTTCTCTTCTCTGAGGCTATTCCCTGGTTTTCACATCAATGTGCTCTGACCTGTGCTGCTCATCCACACCCCACCGTTCCACCCTCCCTTCTCTCTCTCTTTGAGCATCTCCATGCAGCAGCGGGGTTTTGGAAAAGCGACATACGGAGCTCCGCTTTTCATCTGCGTCTGTGACCGTCGTCCAAAGTTTATTGGATCATTTGATAATCTTGTTGGCTGGAACCGAGCCCACATGTGTCCCTCGGTTCTGCAAATGCAGCCACAGATGATAGATTAGTATCCAGCAGCACCTCGCTGTGATCACGCTGATGTATTTTTATATTTTATTTTTGTTCCCACCAGTCCTTTCAACAGCAGGATTAAAGCTGCTGCTGTTATTTGTTGTCAGATTTGGATGTATTTACCAAATTTGACACAACATCATAACATCATTGCCAAGAAGAATCTAAATAACACATGCTGTCACTCATATTCCTTTTTTTAAAATGTCAGATAACACAACACTGTAAGCTGTTAATTACAAATCCTCAGCTGGCAGATGATGAGTTGTGGTTGTTTTACTGAAGACAGAAAGATGTGAGGCTGAAACGTCATCGTCACTGATGCGGTTTATGTTGTAGAGATCAGACGTCCTCAGACATCCACCACTTTCCAATAATCCAATAACAAACTGAAACAGAACACGTCTGAGTCTGAGACAGAACTCTGATTGGGACTGAGTCTGGAACATAAATGTGCCACTTTATGCTCCTCAAACCTTCAGCCGACGACTTCATTCTCCGTCAGACATGCAGCAGCAGCAAATAATTCAAATACAACTCGGTTTATTTTTTGTACACTTTGCTAAATTCCATTCCTTAAGGGAAAAGTGTAAACCAATAAGGATTTAGTTTTCTGTGGTTGTACAGCCTCCTTTCTGAAGGAGCAACTGCTGAGTTTTGTTAGGTGAAGGAGATTCCGGGTTTTCAGTCTGTGTTGGGGCTGTATTAAAGTTTTTGTGGAAACATAAGCTTTGCATAAAAACTATGAATATTTATGTTTGGTAAATTACTACTTTGGACTTGTTGAAAATCATATTCCTAAGAATACCTTTTTTTTTTCCTTTTTAAATGGTTGCACATTTGTAAGGAATATACATTTGTGGGTGGAGCAGCAGAGATGAGAATGTGAAAATGCTGCCAAATTTTCCCTGCCAATGCCAGATACTTTCCTCTGCTAGTGACTCTTGTTCAGAGCTTCTGGTACACCGAGTGCTATATCAGATTCACAAAATGGTTTTCAGGATGATATTGCTGACAATATGGAACTGCCTACTTACAGTTTGAAATTTACACGCTACACTTTGCTTGTTGCTGAACTGCATGGCCAGTCTGGACTTCAACCCCTCTGATCACTTAAGAGATAAGTTTGGCCATGTTATTCACACTGGAGTGACCCACTGGACCACAATGGGAAGCCATCTCACCAGTGTGCTGGTGACCAGTATGAGAACACTGTAGTGTTGCTCAGTTCTCAATATGTCTAATTTATTCATACTTCAACCCTTTAGTCCCACAAACACCCCCAAACAAGAGTCAATAGCAGTATGAGCTGTTTAGCATTGGCAGGCAAGATTTGGAAAGTTTTACATGGGGTTACCAACATCCTCAACTCTGCTGCCCGACTGTGTAAAAGACAAATTGAAATGTTTTTCTGTTAGATTCCAGACAAAGAAACATCATAACAGCAAAGAAACAATCAACCACACATGCATTGCTTTTGTTTTTGTTACGTTTATAACACTGACTGCTGTATAAGCAAATATTTTCGTGTAAAAGTATATTTGCGGTTGGGGCCTGATACTAGACCTAGAGCTTTAACAACTGGACATCCATCTTTAAGTTTGATATAATTCAAAATTGACATTGTGCACAATTGTTAAAACTAGCTGTCATCGATCGGCCCCAACATGCGTATGTGCAGTCGTGCACAAACTCCGACGTCTTTTTGCTTGAAATACAGTTTGCAGAGGATTTGACAACTTTGTGGTTTTTGCATTAATTTTTATTCACAAAAATATTTGCATATACATCGTTCACCATTTGTGACCTTGAAGTTTAATTTACTTTTTTTAGTGCAATTTTGCATGCTTTTTTTTTTTTTTAACAGCACATTGCGTCCTCCGCCCCAACAAGAGAGAAAAGTGTGAAAAAATGCCCGTCTGAGAAAAGTGTATAAAGTGTGTAGTGAAGGGTTTTACAGCCTTAAAACATCTATAATAATTGTAAAAAATAAAGCTAACTACTTTGCGGATTTTGCCTTTTGCAGGTGATTTTTAGAACATAACTCTTGCGATTAATGAATGACCACTGCACAATATTTACAAAGACGTGTCCATACGAGCTGCTTTCACCCGCTGCTATCTACTCATCCGCGGTTCTTATCAATATTAAAACAACATACAATCCTGACTTTATTAAATATTATTACAATTTTACACATTTTCTTCACTCCTCACACTGTTTTCTCATCACATTTTCTCGAAGTTTGAGTGTCTCTGTCACAATCTTCTTCTTTGAATGTTTGGTAAGTGATTCTGATCAAGATATACTGTGGGTATGTCATGCAGCTGCGCTCTCAGTTATATTGTATTTGTACTTATTTATAAATACTTATTGCTATGGGAAACATTTACAGGACTTTAGAAAGAGTCATAATTAGCAGGAAGAAAATAAAAATAAGAATTTTTTAATCCTGTGTGCTCACACACACAAGGAGCACGTCAGCGTACGTTTTTAGTATTAGTTGTTTCATAGCGAGGTGTGAGGGAGGGAAATCAGGACTCAGACAGCTACAGCAGCCCCCCAGACACCATCCTAATGTCTTATTCTGTAGCAGCTGTGGTTACACGCTGGCTAACTCTGCCTACTCAAGAGGCTCTGCTGCAAAGCCTGCTGAGCTGCTTCTGCCACCACGTCAGGCATTGGACAAGGTTGTTTGCTTTTATTTATTTTTTTTACTTATCTGTAAATGACAAAACTTCACTGGTTTATTTCAAGCTGCTGCTCAATGCAAAAATATTTTCAGTCTGGCCATCCGGTTTGCTCAGTGCTCAGTCTTCATCCTTCTCTTGGTGGATCATGACTCACAGTAGGATCACAACCGCAACTTTGGGAACAATGGATAGAGTTAATAAGGTTGAACCACTTTCAAACCCTGTTGCTGAAAAAACATGTCAGATATTAATGACCAAATACATTCTCTAATACAAAGTCTGCTTAAAAAAGCATTCTAGCATTGTGCTGTCACCTCTTTGCATATTGATGGCAGATTTTAGGCCTTAAATAAGAGTCTTTTTTTCTGTTCCCCCCTCCAGTGTTTTTCAGTCTAATCCTCTTTCTAAAAGCCTCACATGGGTTCATACTGATATTTGTATGCAGCAGGGTTTTGGGGGAAATGGGATGAAAAGTGAAAGTCTTTTCTGTTTTTAGTTCTTCAGCTTGATTAATTAAATCTAGAGAACAGCGTGTCCCTCTATTCACCACAGAGGAAACATTGTAATTTTATTTTTGGAGCCTGTGTTTAAAACAGTTTTTTGGTTCCTTTGGCGCAATATTAATATCTCACCGCATGCACGGTTGATATCAACCAACATCTGCTCTCAATGAGCACATATTTCTCGGTGGACCCAACTAACCCAATTGAACAGTCGTGCGTTTAACTTCTAGAACTAATTACGGGATACGCGCTATCACAAACACCAAACAGAACATCATTAATCTTCGCTTAACTAGATGCAGCAACAATTACAGACGATATGTTTGATGCACTTGACGTGTGTTAAAGCATTTTTATCCTCTGTGGCTGATATTTAAATTTGACATTCACTTCTCAAAAGGATGTCTAGCAAATTAATTTTGAGGGAAGGCAGATGTAATGCCGAGCAATCGTAGCCTCGTCATATCCCAGTTGGTCTTGTTATCAGCCTCCACCCAAAGTATGCGGAGGTATTTACGCAAGACTTACAGATTTAGATAATCAACTTTTTTCTTGGCTGATGAATTTCATAAGTGGAACGGAAAATAATATTCCAGTTCTGAAAAGTCTCTCGTAAATCTTGTTGGTGAGTTTTTTGTGTGTCATCTAGTTAAAGTAGACCTGAATGCTTATGGTTACCCATTTGTGGTGTAAAGACTCTAGTCAGAACCAGTAGGCCTCATTGAGACAAAAGCTTGGCGGAATAGAATTGGGTTATAGTATTAGTTTTAAGGCTGAGGTGTGAATTAAGTTTAGACCTGGGTTATGGTTAGAAAGGGTTGGGTTAGGGTCAATGGAAGGCAATGCAAATTCTTAACAAGGATAGAAATACAAACTTGTGTATATGCACATGTACATGTATAGTCAGTCTTCTATTTGTACAGCTGGAAGGTTGAAGTTTACTAAAGCATAAATTAATTGATACCTGAGGGTTCCATGTGTACTCGCCATGTTACGGTACTTGAATGAACTGTGAACCAGTGTCTTGCACTCGGTGGTCTTCTGGGGCTACGCGTGTTTCCAAATCTGGGGGGCGTGGCCTAGGAATTCTACCTGACGGGAATTGTTTGACATTCTAAGCTAGGCAATTTGAAGTTGGGTATATCACCTTTAGAGAAAAGAAAATCAGGCAAAATTCCAGCGATTCCCATGTGAATGAAAAGTTATTCGCCTGCAACATTGTATTTACTCACTTTTTGTCAATTTGTAATTTTGACACACACAGAGTTGAAAACTAAATTGATGTTAGTGTTTGTTCAAAACACAACAAAACATCATATTTGCGACTAAGATCTTTTAGTCATGTATTCTTCATGTACTCGTAACAAAAGAGAAACATTAACAAGGAAGGTTTTTATAAATGTTTGTTGCAGCTGTTTCGATTTCTTGTGTTTCAGAGCAAAGTATTATTAAATTGAATAATTCTGTTTATGAAAGACTAACTGGAAACCATTTTCTGACAAAACAAACAAAAAGCCACCAAATGTTTTTTCTGATCACATGGACTGCAGAACCTCATGTGTTTTGAAATATTGACAAATGTGAAACAACGTATTGTGTTTATCTGAGCAGCTGCACACACTCAATTTTTCTTTTTTGTTTGTTGCAGCAGATTTGCTTTCTTTTTCATTCCACTGTTGTTTTTTTCCTCTAACGGAGGCACACGAGAGGAAAAGACGAGTCTTTCCCTTGAGCATCCAGGAAAACATGAGCACAGAGACACAAATGCATCGGAGGTTTGGTTGGTGTAATCATTTCTTGGAGCCGGTTTAGTCTCAGGCATTCGGGGAGCGTTTTTTATTATTATTTATTTTTTTAAATATTGTTATTTTTCTTCTCCAGGCAGACTTATCTTTCTAGAGAGGCCTGTAAATGTGTTGTGGACAGATATTTGAATACAGTTTGTTGCACTCCATTAGCCTTTGAGTTTAGACCACATGCATGCTTTACAACACGAATGCCGCGATCTGTAAATGATAAATGACTTCTCTGGAGCTATAGCTCTAAAGATTCTTTTATCTTTTCGAATTACTTCAGGAATGTCTGTCTCTTCTAGTTGCCTTTAAGAACAAAATGATCCAAATGGGGCCAGGCTAATGTGCGCTTTGCCGAGATGAGCACCGTGTCCCATCTAATAAAGGAACTCCGTGCATTTTTCACTATACGGTTGATTACATTCTCCGGGTGATTTTTCATATCTAACCAGCTGCAGGCGTTACGGCTTTTACTCGGCCATTATTATTTAGCGCATCAACGTTATAGACATGCATTCATTATGTTTGCATTTACTGCTGGGCTTTAAATTTATTTCTACATTTACACTCATTTTTGGAGCTTCAGCGCAGAAATTTAATGATTCCTCAGTTTTTGGTGATTCTGCACTTCCCGACTGCTTTTCGATTAATGTTTAGTTTGTTGTAGTTGGATTCAGGATGAGTTTTAATTTTGGAACAGCTGGTAAATATATCCAGCACATCGTTGCTAGAGTGACAGTCTGTTTGCACAGTTCTCCTTTACCCAGATATCTGTAAACGGGTTGGCTTTGCACGTGTATCTGCAGGTCAGGGAAAGAATGAGGGAATCAGTTTTCGTAATCATACTGAATCCTCGGTTTTAGGCACTTATTAAGCCCATGAGGATTCCTTTAACTTCATATCTGTTTAACTCCTTTTGATCCATGGAAGATTATCCTAGAACTTCTTGTATGGCATACCCAGAGTAACCTAAGAGCTTTTAAACCTTGCTTATTTTTTTTTCCTAATGGTCTAAATTTATTCTCACAATAAAGTTCAGAATGTGAGAACATTCGAAAAACTTTTTCCACTTCATTTATTCATGAATTAATTCATCCCTTCTGTCAGCCCGCCCCAGGGCAGCTTTAGCTACAATATGTAGTTTATCACCACCAAATGTATGAATATGTGTGTGTGAGCGGGTGAATGACAAGCGCTTTGTGACTGACTTATATAACTCTATCATTTACCATTTGTGCTTGAATAGCTTTATAAACACAGACTGTAATTGGGATCTATTTAGAAAAAACTAATTGCTAAAGCACAAATGAAAATTAAGGAGTATTTTTCATATGTGAAATCTAATAACTAAGTGAATACTGCAGGATATTAAAAAGACTGTCTACAGATAATTTGGATCATTTGAAGTGGAATTCTGTTGAAAAATGTTGAACAGTTAACGTCTTATTTGTTGTTTAGAGCTCTAGGAACCACCTCACTTTGAAGAATTACTGATTAGTTATTGTGTCAGCAAATACAAAAATGGGATTTTGGACATTTTAAAATTCTCAAGTTTTAAAAATACTGAACAATCATACAAAACATCTTTAAAAAAAAGAATTTTTCATTATATAGTTGAAATATTATAGTATTTGATAGAAATCTTTTGTCCATAGGGGATGATCTAAAGCTTTCACTCCACCACATTCCTGATTGACTGAAGAGCATCTTCTCTAATAACATACTAAAGCTCTGCTGTCATTGTAATCAGGACAGGACCTCTTTACCTCAGTTGGTCCGTCCGTCCTTCCATCCATCCATCCATCCATCCATCCATCCATCCATCCATCCATCCATCCATCCATCCATCCATCCATCCATCCATCCATCCATCCATCCATCCATCCATCCATCCATCATCCATCCATCCATCCATCCACTGTACATTAACTGTGTTTTGTATAAACAGTATAAACTCAGCTTCATTTGTACGAGCCATTTGCTCATCGCTCCAGTCAGAATTCTTCTTTATCTTCACTGAAGCTGTTCAAAGGGTTGTATACAACAGGTAAGACATTAGGTATTCTCAACCATCACTTTAAGGCTTATTTAGACTTGAGGGAGATTTGTAAAAAGGAAATCTCTAAAGAGGTTCTGAAATACACTTTATTTTGGAATACTGCAGTTTTAAAGAAGGATATCTGGTCAGACCAGAAGGAATCTGAAGATATTTAGCGCTTACATTCTTTTTCTCGCTTTTTTTTATATAATTTTCAAATGGAGCACTTATCACAAACAATTTTTTTAGGAACATTAAAAGTTTTACTGAACTGGATTTTGGGGGAATTTTGTCTTTAGTGAATTGTAGATTACAGAAGCTGATGTGTCTCCGTTATGTTTTTTTTTTTTTTGTAATAGATTACTCTGATCTTATGTAACATTTTATGTTCATATGAGCAGATGTGCAACAGAGTTATGTGGAAAATCCAACAACATTAGAAGCTGTAACTGTGGGTTAGACCTTAAAATCAGTTGTTTAATTCATGGATCATTCATCGTCTTAAACTGTTCAGGCTGGCAGTTATATTAAGATAAAACAGTGACGCTGGTAACAAGGATAAAAATTGATTTTAATTGTTTTGTTTTTTTTCTTAACTTTTTTATTCAGAAACATCTCTCAGCAGTGATTGAATGTTTGTCTGCTTCTTTGCTCGACAAGGCAATAGTTATACTGGTCTTGTTTTTCATTCATCCATCATTGTCGTCGTCCATCTTGCCTGAGAAAAGCTGCAGCTTCGTCTCCCTCATGTGCATCTTCTGACCTTTCCACAGAGAATCTTCTTCTGGGGAAATATTAGTTGCTGAGTCATTTATTTCAGAAGATACATCCCAGCTACAAGGCTGTCTCTCCTTTTCCATCAAGTTACAGAGAAAAAAAAAAGTCTCCCAATAAAAGAGGCATTCACCTGTTATAAAACCGAAGCAAAACACAAAACCATCTGTTTGTTGCTACTGACTGTCCCCATATTTACATCAAATAGAAACGGTTCCTGTGAAATGAACCGCAGGATGATAGTCCTGCTTGGTGGTTCGTAGCTCTGCAGTTCTGACTCCTCTCAGTCTGGGAGGTTTGCTTGATGAGCTGTGACGCCTGACGGAGCTCCAGAAGTCCTGCAGGTTCAAAGCGGAACACACAGCTGTCCCCACGTGTGCTAAATACCAAACAGCCGAAACACACAGTTCACCAGCTGTGGTGTTAATCTATCAGATTCAATAAAGATCTGACATCTAGAGGACATGGATGACTGCCAGATTTAAATTATTGGCAGTTTTCTCTTATTTTTGCCAGTTTAATATTTTTCTTTTAGCCTTACACATCAGCTACAGTCTTATGGAAATCCACATGTGTTCCATCAGGTCAGAATAAATATTATCTGTGCATTATTATGTACTAAAATTATTTAAATTCACCCTCAAATTTACAAACACATATATTAGATTCCACAAAGTCAATATTTGCTTAAAAGGGAAAAGCTGTATGTAAAAATTCAATCCACCCAATGATCCAACAACCTGTAGAACCATCGTTAATACCGGGTCACAACGTAGCTCTCCACTGCATATCAACCAGGTTGAGGACTGGACTCTAGCTGGAACATTACAACACTGTTTTCTTTTTCAGTCATTCTGTTGTAGATTATATACCGTGTTTGGGATCATTGTCCTGTTGCATGACCCAGTTTGGTCCAAGCTTTAGCTTTTCAGACT
This sequence comes from Pachypanchax playfairii, assembly GCA_006937955.1. Classification (NCBI taxonomy): domain Eukaryota; kingdom Metazoa; phylum Chordata; class Actinopteri; order Cyprinodontiformes; family Aplocheilidae; genus Pachypanchax; species Pachypanchax playfairii. The sequence continues at coordinate 744,322 of SSNP01000163.1, forward strand.
CTACAATACTCTCAGAGGAGTTCACGAGCACCTCAATGACTGCAAGGTGCCCAAACCATTACACTGCCACCCCCATGCTGACAGTCGCTATGAGACATTTGCATTGAAATGTGTGGTTGTTGTCAGACATGGCACTGTGCATTATGGGTAAACATCCCCACTTTGGTTTATTTTTTATGACTAACCTTGTTCCAGAAGTCTTTTGGTTTATTTGGGTAAAACTTTACAAACTTAAATTTTACTGCTTTATTTATGTTCCAAAGCTTAATCTTTCACCTGCAAACCTTCCAAACAAGCCGTAGTAGTTTGATCTCTTTCTAATTGTACTGTCATAAGCTTTGATGTTTAATCTGATAAATGTCTTATAAAGTGTCTTACAGTAGTGTCTTACATTGAGCTTGTTTTCCTGGTTTTCCCAGAGGATTGCCCTGTCTGACCTTGGAGGGAATTTAGTTGGCTGTTCGATACTGGAAATCCTGGCAGCTGTCTTAGATGTTTCCAACTCAGGAATAACTTTTTTCCTGGATTAGAAATTATTTGGAAATTGTCTACTGGCAGCAGTTTTTCCTTCTTTAATGTCAGCACTGATTTATTTTCTTTTTGACACCATGCTCCAGACCTGCAAACTGCTGCAACTCCTGCTTTTACCGGAACGTTTGTATTTGTTGATCAGTTCTGATAAATATTGACATAGTTTAATATTTTGTTTTTCTCTTAACTTGATTTGAGATTTTAAAAAATGAAGAAACTACGTAAAGACCAAATCAATATTATTATCTCCTGATATGTAAAACCCTAAAATTGTAAATGGGTGGACTTTGTTTTTCTGCCATAAGGGTAAAATCTTTGTCACCAACAATAAATATATTGTAATACTCTCTATTCTCCACTTTCTTCAAAATGTTTACCGCCCTCCTCCAACTTTTGCATCAGTGAAATTTGTTATCTGCACCATCATCTGAATGAGTACTTCTGTCTTTACGTTCACCCACCTGTGAAATGAGTGTGAATTGATTTCTACTAAGCAGATCACTGGAAAGAGCAGTTCAGATAAAGTGGGACATACAGTATAATGAAAATTGACTTTTTCAAAAGTCAATGCTGTGTCTTGGTAAAGTTGTGGAAAACTAGATTTTAGTTGGAAACACATTTGCTGTAAGTTAGACAGTAGAGAAGAACGATATGAGCCAAAATAAAACTTGGCAGGTTAGACTTTAAAAAACAATTAGAGCATAAGATGAGCCAAAGAGAGAGAGAGAGAAGCAGTTGGTGCACGTCCAAAGGGAAAAAATTAGAGGGTTGTGTATTCGGGAAATAATACTAAAAGTCTACTACAAGGTTAGCTTAATACTTTTTCACATTTTCTTTGCCAAAGAAAATTTTGCCAGAATTGTAGGCGTCACCAAAATCCCATTTTCTGTGCCTCAATACAAATTCATAAACTGTAGAAGCGTTAACAATCTGACTGCGTAAGATAATTAGTAATTTTAGTCTTAGAAACAGTTTTAAAAAATTATTTTGTATGCCAGCATGCACACTGACGCACAGCACACATCAGGAGTGTTTAACTCCAAATAGAGTCTGAACAGAAGCTGTTCGGGAATGTGGAATTCCACAAGCACAGCTGTGCACACTGAATGCATAAAGCAGTCATATAATTCAGTGCACTGAGGAGCAAAAAAATATGGTTCATATGGGACAGAGCATCTTAACTGTATAATGAAAGTGTATCATATCTGAAACGCCTTTTTATTTGTCTGAATTTTAAAGAGCTCTTCCTCTTTAACAGGATTAATACCCCCAAAACCTGTTTATTCATATCCTGTTCACCATTTCTGCCCTAGAAGATCTAAGTACTACAGGTAGGAAGTGCTAGATTTATTATTATTTGTATATAATTTGATTGCATGGTACACAGTGTATGATTTAATTCTATTTTATTGAACAGTAAACATCTCAATTAATTTCAATATATCTCAATATATTTTGTGTATGAGGGTTAAAAAGGTAACTGCTGTATGACAAAAAAGATCATCAGTAAAATTACTTGAGTAAAATTTTGCCCGATTGTATATTTAAAATTTGGATATGAAACACGAACAATTTAGCAACATTTGGGTCCATCTATTGTAGCTTCACCTAAACTCACTCTGGTTTTCTCTGGTCGCTCCTCTTCTGAGAAGGATAATAAAATCTCTGGGGCTCTAAAGCAGCTTGACTTTCCGACATACATTCAATTTAGTAGGAAGAATTTTATATAACTTGGACGGATCGTCTGCATTTCTAGTAAAGGAGAACCAGATCAACCCAAAGTTTGCTCTTAGTACTGTAACCAGACTGATGAAAAGTCTGAGTAGTGATGAACCTTGTATCTTAACTATCACTTTCAATATGAGAAAAGAAAAACAATGTGACGTTAATCCCACGATTGTCTCTGGTTCATTATCCAGTGAAGCAGCTTTAGAAATAACATCAGAACCTGATTGGTGTTCGAACTATTTATTTATGTTTATTTATGTTAGATCCATCCCAAATAAATGTTTTTCTAATTAACCCATTTTGGACCAGATCAGTCTGTCTTTTGTGAATATACCTCAGGCTGTTAAGATGTTGTTATGGATCCTTCAGAAACCTGATAATTATCCTGAAGCCCTAACTAATTATAGACCTCCCTTTAGTCCCCCTTCATTGGACAAACTATTGAAGAAAATGGTTGCATACCATTTGTGAGCTTTTCCACAGTAATAATCTTTTTTGGGGAGATTTCAGTCAGGATTTAGAACTCATCATAACTTCTAATGACATTCTCATTGCATGAGACAGTGGACTCATGTCTATACTAGGGGAGCTTTTATTAGTTGATGTATAAGTGTATCAGGCTTGAAGAATAATGATCAGATGTTATTCTTGTGCCGTGAAGTCGCAAAAATTACTGGGGATTCCCAGTTCATTAGATAAATCTATGTGACAGTAGTTAACAAATAACACTTGTATAGAAAAACCCTTGAGTTCATTAAGAATTGAAAATAAATATTTAAGTTTAACAAATGAGTTGGAGTGCATCAAATCAGATCGTTTTCCAAGCGAGAGATGCATCCCCTTGTTTACAGCATGAAAAATGTAGCAGCAATAAAGTAAATCAGTTTCAAAAACCATTTACGTCTAAGCTCTACAATTCATCTCATCAAGTAAAACAACCAGGCTTATCCCCATCAGGACTTCTTTTAGTGTTTCTGTGATGACAGCACGCGCTCTGTGGAAGGGGGGGGACTCTCATGATGTAGAGTTATTGCTCCCTTCCATCACTGCATCTGTGGCAGTAGGCTCGCCATTTCCCCAGCATTCATCACCATTAAGGCCGCAATCAGCAGAGCCGCAGACCAGCTCGGGCTAGAAGATGTACACAGTGTAAATGGCAGCTCTGGATTCACTCGCTCATCCTCAATCACCCCCCCCC
>SSNP01000163.1:747788-790355 GCA_006937955.1 Pachypanchax playfairii
CCCCCCCCCCCCCCCCCCCCCCCCCCCCCCCCACACACACACACACGCTTTATCGAGCGCTGTGATCTATTGGGAGAGAAAGCCAGAGCGGTCTTCAAATAAAAGCAATAACTCTCCGACTGTGGAGGACAAAATCAAGAGGCGGCATGTCCCAGCAAACCAGACAGCCATCCTCTTCAACCCCAGTCGTGTAGACTGACACACGCTTCTCATTCCTCCACAAGCCTCTACTCCCCCCCCCCACCTTCTCTCTTTGGTGGCCGCCTCCTCCTTTCTCAAAGTTTATCATCAGCTTCCCTTCCACAGATGACTTATTACCTTTCCTGCCCTCATCTGTCGGCCCAGATGAAAAGGCCTCCCAGGAAGAGATTAGCAATCCAATAACTTGTGGAGCATCCACCTCAGCAGCAGGTGCTCCCCAGAGTGAATGCTGATGAGAGCAGCCAGCAGTCTGTAATATCAGGCCAGTCAGTGTTTACCAACAGCAAACAGTCTCCCACAAGTGTGGACCTGTTGGTAATCCTAACCTCCTCATCTTAGAGCTATAAAGTCTGTTTATCTTAGGAACACTCAGGTGTGTGTCACACTGATGCTGTTTCTACATACAATATAAAATCAAGTTTAAAAAAAGACATTTTTAATGGATTCAGTAAAAAGTTTCCAATTGTTGACTCATATAAAACTGTTTATATATGAGACACAACCCCAGTCTCACTTGGAACAAACCTAAAAATCGAAGTCAGCCATTCACACTTTTCACAGTAGATGAATTTAGCTACTGACTACAGTACAAAATAAAATATCTCTAAGGTGTCAGCGCAGCGACCAACTGTTTCTCACATCGAGTTCTGATCCGTCACCTTTTCTTAACCTTTAATCTGAACAACGGCTTTATGATTTGGAACAAGTCTGTTTTGTGTTTATCTAAGAGCGTTTTTGAGCCACTGCTCTCACTGCTGACACAAATACCCAACTGTTATAAAAAAAATTTACCAAATTGTGGAAGACCCGCAGTTAAACTGCAAAAATCTGCTGGTATTAATAACCTAAAGTTATGACTCATGAGGATTACTTATGAAATGGCCTGAGATTGTTTAAGAACAGCAAATCCTTTAAAAAAAGTTTCTCTTCAGCCAATTATTCCCTCCACAAAGCAAATTTTACTAGAGTATAGAGTCAAACTCAGTATCACAAATTCTTTTACTAAGTCAGACATAAACCACATGATCAAAATGGCAAATTGGCATTAAGATGGACCCCTGCTGCCTTAAATCCCCTCAGCCAGCACAGTGTTGTCAGCATCAGGATGACAGAATATAGATTTATCACAACTGATAACGTCTTTGCGATATTCAAAAATACAATCACGAGCGCTTGTTTTCCTGATATTATACAGCTGGAGTGTCATTTTGAGGTGTATGAATCTTTACAGGGATAATTACATTTAAAAAGACCAAAACAAAACATCATAACAATACAAAATGTATTTGTTTGGGTTTTTTTTATGATTTTTAGTGGTCAAAAGTGCGTATGTGAGTAGCATGGCGTGTTCTTTTACACACAGACTCTCACATGTCTGGAATCTGTCTGTCTTTAACAACAGTAACAAAAACTGCTCTGTATCTCAGCCAGGCTTTGGTCATTTGTTATCTTACCTGTATAACCACCACCTGTTTTCTTCTTACGGGACACACAGAAGGGATTAAACATTCGACAGCGTCGCTGGAAGTCATCTCCTCCTGTGCATAAATCCCTTCTGGCTTCCTGCTGTGGGGCTGTGCAGTGAATTTACACGCTCTGCTTGTGTTATCTGTACTTCATGTTTCCTTCAATTTCATGGGGGCTTGTGTTTCATGATAAAGAGTCAGTTCCTCAAGGCCAGCTTAATGTGAAAGGCCGTTGTTATAAAGTGCGAGTCACAGAAGAGACCGGCTCTTTTTGCTTATTCTCAGGAGTCTGTAACGTCAGGCTCTTTCTGTAAGGCAAAGGATTTAAATTATTGAAATGTCACAAAAGAAGGTAGGATATCTTTTTTTTAATTTTCAAGGCAGAATAATTCTACAGAGTATCTATTTTTGATAACTGTTTACTGATGAAACAGATGAGATAGAGCAAGACACACAGATGGTGATAAAAGGATCATCTTTGCTATGCTGTTGGATGTTTGCATTCGTTTTTAAGGGGAAAAAGCAAGACGGCTGCAAGAGAATGGGAGGCACAGGTGCTCTAAAGGATGTTCACCAATTTAGCAAAGCCCAGGAATTCATGAGGGACAGAGCAGGTGCAAGAGATACTAGTCAGGGCGAGCTCAGGTCGCCAATAAATGAAGACCGTCCTCCCGTTTGCTGTTTCTCCTGTAATTGTTGTTAGCCTAATCTGTCCCCCAGGTTTCCTGTCTGCGGATGAATGGAAAGAGAGAAAAATACACGTAGAGTTCCGAGCAGTCATCTGGAATGAAGCTTGTCGGAGGATTGTTACGTCTGCTGGCGTTCAGCAGCCCACTAGAAGAAGAACAAGTGAAAATGGAATTTTTAAGCTGGGATTAATGGAAAAGAATGAAATGCATTGTATAGAGATGGCCATGCTACAGGTGTCTCGGGAGTAAAGATGGATGCCGGCCTTCAGACTCTGGCACGTAGAGGTGCAGTGTGTGCCAACAAATGATAGGACGATGTCATCATAATAACAGACCGCCAAGAAACGCTGCGATATTAATTGTGACAGGCGTGTCCTCCTCCTTCATCTGCCGCCATTGGAAGCATGTTTGCCTAACAAGGAGAATCCATCCCAGACGGGTTTCATTTTCCCCTCCATATAATAGAAATCAACAGAAGCTTCAGAAGACAGGACCATTGTGCGCTTGTCTGTTTTGACAGTAATCTATTCACTCAACGACAGCAGTTTACTGCTTCTCCACGCACTCCCTTTTTATACTTAGATCCAATTTAGCTTCATTTTACAGGTGACATCTACTTCTATATTACCTTGAAGGTGTCATGTCAACATCCCATCATTATGGGATAAATAACAGATTCATGTTTAATATCTTCTGGTTAGTCTTCACCGATTCTATTCAGCCGTTTGATTTCAATCTAATTTGTGTTGGAGTTCAGCCACGAAATCCTTCCCGTCTTTTTCAAAAGAGGAACACCAAGCATTCAATTAAAAGGATGGTTCAGATATTTTGAAGAGGGTTTCTTTTAAATTGTTTTGAACAATTAGTATTTTACCTGTTGATTGTGTGAGGAATCCAGATTAGTTCTAGCAAGACTAACAAGCTGAAGGCAAGTTGAAGTGGAACTAAGAACAATGGCGATTTCTGCCTTTCTAAAACAAGTTCAATCTAAAAAAAAGTCCGTATTTCATGCAAATTCTGTTTTACTAACCCTGAAGCTGCAGTAACTTTCACATGACATGGTTTCTCTAACAAAAATACTTTGATATCACTGCAGAAGGTGCCCCAGGCTGCACCTAGAATACTACAGCTAGCTGCTTTCATTACTACATTTAGTCCTAAATAACCATCAATTTTTTGGTAAATGACTGTTTAATGCAAAATGAGGATGATCTAAAGATTTTTAAGGCAACGTTCACAAGAACTTCAATCAAATTATTTAAAGGGACTTAAGGCAAGATTTGTGAAAAACTACACATGCATTTCCAGTTTATTCAATGCTAATGGGTCATGAAGCATTAAAAACCCAAAATAACGAGGCCATCCGCATATATGTCTGTTGCCTTGGAAACGCTGTGTGCTACATAATGCGCTGCAGTTCGACGTCCGAATTTCCCGCGCAGTTGTAGGGATCTGACGTAAATTGACGCTGCATGCGCGTTGCCGACAGCTCTTGAACAGGAAGAACATGGCCGCCGTGGACTTGGATTCAAACACTGAAGGTATACTTATGGATGTTTCTGCAGCCAGCAAACGACCTGCATCCACTCTCACCCCCCAAAAAATTGGCACCACGAAGAAAAAAAAGACTTTATCAGCGGCATCTCATGAGTCTAAAAAAAAACATGACCGAAGCCGGGCAGGCACCCGCATAAATATTGGATATGCGTTCGGTTCATGGAGGGAACTTCAGCTGCATTTGGGAGTGAAAACGGATGCTGACATGGCTCATTTCCTTGTGACCAGGTGAGAAAACATTATAGGTCGTGTTTAGAGCCTGATACAGTATGAAAATGATGAGATCAAATCAAATAACAGAGTGGAGAGACCTGACGTGAAGTATGTTAGCCTCCCCGGTGCAGTGCTGTGAAGACGAACAGTCTGTGTCTGTGTCTGTGCGCGCTCCCGTGCCGGCTTGGCTGGTGGCTGCAGTTAGCCACAGCGTCTGTCGCGGCAGCATTGAGTCAGATTTTGTAAAGCTGCCTTAAGTTCCTTTAATTTGGAGTTGTTTACGATGTAGAAACCCACTTCTGCCTGGATCAACCATTAGCTTGTTACAGTGATGCCATCAAGAGGGGTCACGACCATCCTGATACATTTCCAGCTCGCCCCTCCCACTTACCCCACCCCCACCACCAGCAGCCAGGTTCATTGTTGTAGAACTCAACACATTAATTCAGCAGCATTAACTGTAAAATAAGAAACCAAAGTATATCAGCAGGACATTCCCCACTCTGATCATCTTTTCACTTATTTTATAGCGTCTCTGTGATCTTAAAATTATAATTATGGTATTTTTACCCCAAATCACAAAACCTGTTCTGTTTTCCAGGATGTAGTTTCTGCATAGCTAGCTGATGTTTTAAAATGTTGTTTTCATTAAATTAAAATGACCTTTGTTAAAAAATATTTCCATAAATGACAGATTTTATATTTTATGTTGGTGTATGCAGAACAGACTTGTTACAAATACAGTTCTTTATGTTCAGATTTCTGGAAAGAAGCTTTGAAAAGCTTTTGTGCAGCGAGACGTCTGTGTACTTTTGGATTATAGATCTGGCCTTTAATAATTGACAGTGTGGTTGTCAGAACAGATTAGCAGCATAATCTTGACTGTATGCCTTTTATAATACTCTTTTTACTCTTACACTCAGAGGCAATAAAAAGCCCCGGCTTAGCGCGCCCACAGCTAATGCTTGTCACCATATTGGCTTCCATTGACTGGCATTGCAGAGCTTGTTTCTAACCCCTCGGTGTCAGAGCCGCTTGCCTTGAGGAATGCTCTTTGATGTTATTTTGAAAGTGACATTTTTAGAGGAACTTGACATTTTGATCAAGCTGATGAAAAAGATAATTTGACAGCAAAGTTCCTCGATGAAGTTCAGAAGGAGGATGGGCGACTCATCAAGCTCTGGGAAAGCAGATGTGAGCATCACTTTAATTCCACCAGCTCTCCCTATTTTTCCAGAACTTTCTGAGGCAGGTCACCATCTGTTGTAATCACTCCAGAGTAATGCCCACCAGATTTGCTTTTCATTCTGCTTATTGAGGTGTGAAACGCTGCCGTGCAAATGGCACTGTTCTCCCTGTCTCTGGCTGATCTCCCATTCCTTTCAGCTGATGGAGGTGAGCGGGCGTCGGCCCCAGTGGAAAACTAGCTCAACACTGTGGGCAAACCAGTGTGACATGGTAATTAGAGGAAACGGGCAGCAGTTAAGCCTCAGCATCAGTCTTCAGATGGGCTTTGTGTGACATCCCAGTTTATATTAATGAAATGGCTCCGTCATGTTGTAGTAGTTACAGATTTCTTGCTTTTTGCTGAATTTTAACATCAATCAAATCAAATCAAATCAATCAAAAATACTTTATTAATCCCCGAAGGGAATTTCAAGTGTTGTTGTAGCTCAGTTCTTTTTCAGGGCGCCATAGAGAGTTCTAGCTGTGGACAGGAAGGATCTCCTCTAGAGGGTTCTAGGTGTGGACAGGAAGGATCTCCTCTAGAGAGTTCTAGCTGTGGACAGGAAGGATCTCCTCTAGAGAGTTCTAGCTGTGGACAGGAAGGATCTCCTCTAGAGGGTTCTAGGTGTGGACAGGAAGGATCTCCTCTAGAGGGTTCTAGGTGTGGACAGGAAGGATCCCCTCTAGAGGGTTCTAGGTGTGGACAGGAAGGATCTCCTCTAGAGGGTTCTAGCTGTGGACAGGAAGGATCTCCTGTAGCGTTCTGTGCTGCAGCGGATTATGAAGAATCTTCTGACTGAAGACACTCTGTTGTTGAGTTACTGTGTTCTGAAGAGGATGATGAGGGTTTTCCATCATGTTCTTCATCCTCCTTTGGACAATCAACTCAAGAGACTCCAGTTCAGTCTCCATGACAGAATCAGTCCTCCTTATCAATCTGTTCAGCCTCCTCGTGTCACATACTCTGATGCTGCTTCCCCAACAGGTGACTGCAGATGTGACAAACTGACAAACTCCTCTTCAAATCTGTCTGTCCGTATTGTTTGAAAGCCAGACAGAGACACACTGGAGTCCAGGATATGTCCCTTTAGCCATGTCTCAGTGAAACACATGATGCTGCATTTCAACAGAGTTTCAAGTTCATCCATTTTGTTAGCAAAGAGATCTCACATTTGTCAATATGACTGATGGAAGTGAAGGTTTAAACTTCCTCTTTCTCTCTCTTCACTCTGCTCCTGCTCTGCATCCACGTCTTCTTCTTTTGAGCTCATCAGGGATCCAGAGTTTCAATTTCAGGATTATTTCAGCCTTAAAAATGTCAGTTAGCTGCTCTTACTTGTAAACAAGTCTCTTGTTGCCATGGTTACGCATCATAACAAGTGGCAAAAAAAAGGGACAAATCCAGCAAAAAACTCAATCAGCACAGCACCCAAATCAGAAGAAAAGTATTTAGAAAATATTTCAAGAAATACTCAAAAAGAATAAAAAAAATGCTAGCAAATGCTAGCTAAGTCACAGAGCTACTCCAACAAGCTGCCACCAGTTATAGCGCTATTCCGGAATATCAAGATCATCAAACATCTCAAATAAATATCTCAAACAAATATCTCAGATCATCAAACAAATTTCAATATTAATCTTGTCAGTCAGTCATTTTTTGTACCTGCTTGTTCAGTTTCAGGATCACAGGGAGCTGGTGTCTATTTCCAGCTGTCACTGAGTAAGAGGCGGGGTCACACCTGGACAGGTCGCCAAACCACCACAGGGCTCATAGAGACAAACAAGCATTCACTTACACTTAGGGGCAACTTAGAGTTACCAATTAATCTCAAGCATATTTTTTTCTGTGGGAGGAAATCGGAGAAAACACACGTTCATGGGAAGAACATGCAAACTCCTGGCTGGTCTTTCAGAATGTCTGTCAGTTTTGTAATGTTGATTCTGTTCAGTCTGTAACTTACACACACCTTCTACAGGAAGGATTTGTTTTTGTTTCTATAAGCTTTGGTTAGTCACCACTAGCTCTGCCAATATAGCCAACTCTGTATTTCTATCTTAATAATTAGGACATTGTATTATACTTAATTTGCTTGTGTAGATCTTGATTAACCCTGACCTGAACTCAGTTCACTCCTTAGTCCTAACCTAACAAGAAATTACATTTGACTTTATTGAAATTAGGTTTTGGTCATCATAAGGAATACTAGTCTTTACAAGGTCAGCAATTATACAAGAAAATGTCCTAAAGATGCAGCAAAAACCTGTTTAGATGTGTATGTAAGTAGATACACAAAGACTGCAGTGAAACATTGACATAAATCATCTTAAACATTTCATTAAATCTGTGTCATTTTGGAAACATTGATTCCAATAGAAACATTTAAGTGCTTGACCTGGTGAGATAATTACTTTAATTTGTAAACATTGCAGTAACAATAGATTTGCCTCCTACAAGCAAAATGAGCTTCTTAAGGTAAAGGGCAGGGAGGAAATGTAGTTGTCGTACTTCATTAATTTTCTCCTGTTTTGTAATTCTGTGTATCACAAAAAGTGTTTGTGACAACCTTAATAACTTTAATGACCTTAATAACTGCGAATCAGTTTTAACCCAGCAGGTAATTATATAAAAACACACCTTTGTTTAATTAGGAATAAGGTAATGTTTTATTCCAATCAGAAGAGTTTTACATCAGCTTTAAAGTACATTTACAGACACGGGCAGCTTTCTAAAAAATAAAAGTTAATGACAACTGAAATAATATGAAATGGACAAAAGTGATAATGATTAAAATATATAAAACTGAGCTCATAAAATCTGGTTTGCTTTTACAAAAACAAACTAATGTAACTAGTTTGGACATAAATGATGTTACTCGTACAAAAGATTAGAAAGTATTTGACCATAAACACAAGTTAAACTAGTTTGCAGCTGCTTTACTGCTGGACAGGCGGATAAAAACTAAAGTGTGTCCTGTAATTAGCATAGCATTTGTCTTCCATCTTGTAATCAGTTAATTTGCATATTTACGGGAGAAAGGTTGTCACTGTGATGTTTAGTATGACGTGCACCACACTGAACATGTGCTACAGGAAGCTCAGGAGACAGTTGTCTCAGGAGAATTTTCTAATTAGAATAAAGTTATTCTAAATTATTTACCAGAATGTTAAAGGTAAAGATTGTAAGTCTTGCTGCAAAGATATTCTGTGATATATTGTATCACAAAGCATTTACAAAGTACGGCTGTTTCGACATAAAGAAAAAAACTTCTCCTTTGCCTAGATTTGACCATGTGTGCTTCACATTACTCCAACTACTGAACCATTTGGGCACTTTTATGTTCATCATATGAGATGGAGGACTTCAAACATATTCATGGTTGACTTGAGGGTGTTGAGAAATTTTAGTTTGACCAATTTAAAATCAACATATCACACAGCCTAATTTCTTCAACATATTTCCTTTCCGTTTGTAATAAAATATAATTTTAAGTTTTCTGACATCCTGTAAACCAGTAACATTTTCAAAACCCCCATCATGTCAAGCTTGACCCAAAATGGCACCATTGCTGCAGGTTACGTTGTTTGTATGTAAAATTCCATAAAGCTTGTCATCTTTCTTTAATCATTTGAATGTTGTTTTCTGTCTGCAGTAAGACAGCAGTACCTCGCGAATGCTTTATGCTATCAGATACCTGGGGTGTGAGGATTCATGATATGATGAAGACGCCGTGTTTATGCACTAGCTTATCATACCATCGTAATGTCATACTGGTCCAAGTCTGTGTCAGACTGGCACTGCATGTTGTCCACCAGTGTAATTCCAGATGCAGCTGGCATTTGATAGCTGAAGTCTGTAGCCTTCGGTTACATGGAGAGTATCTTTTGTTGCCACTCTGAATGTTGTGTGTTTGGGTTGAGTGACCACGCAGGCCTCGACTCTAGAGGATTGTCTGTTTTGTTGTGTTCTGTTGGCTAAGGGCAGTGGAGCTTGAACGCTGTGGCATGTCACAGGCATTTTACATCAGTTGCTCTTCATATAAATCCTTCTGTGCTGCAGTGGAAACTCAAACACGGTGGGAGGGGGGGGTCCGATGCATGCGTGTTACAATCAGTCACTGAAGAGCAACAGTTTACCCAGCGCTCGCTATGAGCAAAAATATTCAACCCTGAACGAGGGCAGGAGGCATGAAAGTGGATTTGGTGCCTGAAAAACAGACTATTCTACTTTCTACATGCTGTAGTTCTTGCAATTTTTAATACATTCAAAATTAAAGATTTAATATGTTTCTGGGCAACAAATGGCCCAGAGTACAGCATGTTCCCAAATGAAATTAAACCAATCATTGGTAATTTAATGAAAATCAAGTGTCTTGTCCTCACATGTCTCATCCTAATTAGAAAATGGGAAAGGGGAAAAAAACTGAACAAGGGTGGAAAATTATTAAAAGAACAGTTGGGTGTAAATGGAAAATTAGAGAGAGCGCTCTTCGTCTCGGTTTTCTTTGAAAAGGGAAAGTCGGTCGAAACTTTGTCAGCAGAGGTTAACACGGTCATTTGAATTCAAGCCACAGCTTCTGTAGTTTGTTCTGGAAGTGCTGGTGTTCATTTATGGATTTATATTTGGGTAAGATTTTAATTGCAGGACGTTATTCAAACAGTTTTTGGGTCTTTTCTATACAGACATACACACTGTTTCTTAGAACCTGAAGAAAAAGCTTTACATATTAAATAAAACATGGCCTTCAAGTGACGTGGGTGAATTCAGATGTCAGAACTACTTGGTCTTTTCATTTAAATAAAACATAGAAGCAGCAACACTTGTCAGACTGACAGTCTTATTAGGAAACTGCATTTTGTGGCACCTAAGTCTCTTCAAAGGATTAATGGCTAGAGGTGGAGGACCCATGTTGTGGCTTTGATGAGGCAATTTGTATAGTTCGACGAGAAAACAACGGCGGTTCATTTTATTGCAATGCGTCTCCGGGGATACATCAGCATGGCTCCTGCTCCGTACAGTGCGGAGCGTAGCTCCATAATAAATCAAAAGACGCTCTCGTGCAGGGGAGGGGCGGCGTTGCGGCTCACCCTTTAATGGCCCGTGTGTTTGTATCCTTTATTTGTAAGCTGAATTCAGAGACAAAAATCTCAATCAGCTGTGAATACAAAGCCAGATACAATAAAAGCTGCAGCCTCTGATACTTTGACCCTGGTGTGCACAGAAGCAGGATGTCATCATTAAGCCGGTATGTGATGAACATCACATTTTACACAGGAAACAAAACAGCTGGATGAGATCTGGCACATGTATCATCTAAACACAAAAGATAGTTAGTGATCACCTCTGTGTGTTCCGCAAACAATCTCATGAACCACTGGATAGATTTTAATAAAATTAATTTTTACAACTTCTGGTCTCCACCCAGGCGTTAGGTGAATGAATGTGAACGAAAGTCTTTAACTGTATATTTAGAAAAAAAGTAGAGGTGCAACAGCAAAAACAAAAAAGTTGGATAACACAAGTTTTTCGTGACATGCCCTTTGATGTAATTTAGTTATATAGCAATTTCCAACAAAAAGGCCACTTTCCCATCATATTTATCATCCAAGCAACAAGAAGACCAATAAATAAAGTAACTCTTCACTTAATGTTTTTTTTTTTATTTTGCTTAGTGCAGTTTGAAATTAAAAATGTAAATATATGCTTTTCCAAGTAATCCATTACCCTTGCTGCCATGTCTGCTTTTGATGACTGACAGTTCTTGATTTGGACCATCATACAGTTCAGATCTGAAGCTTGAAGTTGAACTTTTACACTGTAAAAATCCTGATTACTAAGTTGATTAATTATGTTACGGACAGACAATATGCAAATCATTTCCAATTTTTTTGTAGGACATTATTTTCCTAAAGCATTAGAATTCTTCTCTCATTTTCTCATCTTGGAATAGTTTTTTATATTATTATTTTTGGGTCTATATTCTTTCAGCTATATAGAATGTGGATGCTGTAACACAACGAAAAAGGGGAGGAGCTTCATTTGTTTCTCCAGTTTGTTTCCTATACTTGGACTTAGAATGGTTATTTATGTGGAAAGGGTAGAAAATATTATCCTCATAAATACAGGTTTTACAGTTTATAGTAAACTGCATATATTCTCTGATATGTGCCCTGGTTTTTTCATTTTACGATGAGATGCGAGCAGCATGTAAACAGTTCTCTCAGTCCATCTGTCTGCAGTAAAGCCTGGCATAAATATAAGTGAACTAACCGTCTTCACTAGACCAACGTTGGTGGATAAAAATGTTTTTTGTGTAGGCTCAGCAGGAGGAAAACAGCTAAACTGTTGTGTTTTGATTCATTGATGTGCCGTTTCCTCTGAATGCAACAGAGTGTGGAAAGCGAAGACAGAAAGTCCCGCAGCCATTACAGAGTTTGCAACTGTGAGAAACTGTCTTTAGAGATTACACTTTACTGTGAGTGCCAGAGGACATGACGAGACAAAGCATAAATTGTGCTATGGGTTGATACAAAAGAAACAAGAAGAGAAGTAAACCTGTCTTTTTAAAGATACTACAACAGAATAAACATTTTAAGATGGTTTTTAAACCTTGAAAACTGCTAAAAATTCCAACATGGCCCACAGATTTTGTTCTAAAAAGCCTAATTCTATATATTTATTTAAATCAAAACTGCCTAAATGACTGTTGTTCATGATGAAGAAACTGTATAAGAAATAAAGAAATGTTAAAGCAACTGACAGAGGCTCATTTGGGTCTCCATGGCAACAGCACACCTGTGTGACTGCAAACCTAATAAAAAGTAGTCCTCAACTAAAGAGCTGCTGTGCTAAAGCAATTAGGCATATTGAGAAACTTCCTGAACCTTAAGTTACAGAAGCATCTGGTCGACGCAAGTCAGTTTTTACATTTGTAATATTTTATAAATGATATGAGTTAAAAGTACCTGTTATTACCAGTTTAGAAGAGATCTAGTGGAAAAGTCTGTGGAAGTGGAAAGAGTGTGTGGATGTGCAAAATCAGGAATTGAGAGGAAACTGTAAATCGTACAGAAATGGTAGACACATTGTGTGAAAGAAGATAAAAATACCTACATTTTGATTTATAAACTGGATCTATAATGTTAAATTATGATGGAATTAAGAGTTTGCAAATATTTTGGAAAGTTTAAATAACTTGAGAGTATATCATCTCACAAAGTTTAAAATTTGATGTTCAAAATCTCTCAGGTGAAATTCAAGGTTTATGTCATCTATTTAA
The DNA here is from genome assembly GCA_006937955.1 of Pachypanchax playfairii. Taxonomy (NCBI): domain Eukaryota; kingdom Metazoa; phylum Chordata; class Actinopteri; order Cyprinodontiformes; family Aplocheilidae; genus Pachypanchax; species Pachypanchax playfairii. The sequence goes on from SSNP01000163.1 coordinate 760,419, forward strand.
AGATGGAATGATATTTCGACTGTGAAGTCTGAGCTGTCGAGCTACAGGAAGTGCTGCTTTTCCCACTTGTTGAGACAAAATTCCCGTTAATGGGTTTGTAGAAATAATGTGACTTTTATCGACACCATTTGATGTCCTGCAATCACAAATCATAGCGCACTATTCACGTTCAAGCCACACGCTTTAATGTGTTTTTTGGTGTCAGTTTTATTAAAGTTGCAAGAGAAGGTGTAAAATATGTCCGTGTAGATTCTCATTCCAACACAAGGCGAGAGTTTAGAAAAAAAGGAACCATACTTTTTTGTTTCCTGCCTCTTGAATGCATTTTCACTTTTTACCCAAAAAGTGTGAACAAAAATCAAAATGGAAGAATAACGAGGCATCGGGAACCTTAATTATCACCTTAATCTCTTTCCAATAATTCTCACTATTATTGGTAAGTTTATGTAGCCATATGTGACCTGCATTTAGTGACAGGCTCAGCTGGTAATGTTTCCATCCTAACAAACAGTGAGTTGTGAGCAGGTATTAAGGTTCGTGACAGGGCCTTCATTACTGTGTTAGTGCTGGGTCTGTGGCCAGCAGCACAACAGCACAGCAGCAATCAGCTCAGAGTAGAGCAGGCAGCACTTGATTGACTTCGTGGAGCTTTCCATGCGTCAGATCTGTAGACTCTGTAGAAATCAGAGGCTGCTTCCTCCGTTCCAGATGTAGCTTCAGGAAAGAAAGACAGAAAGGGCCTCAAATTATGCACACAGGGATTAACAAGCACATGGCAACATTGTGTTTGGAAAAAGGGCAGTTTTTAAAATTCAGGGTTGTTTTTTTATTATTAATCTTAAATCATTTCTCACAAGCAACTTGTTGGATAATTTTTTGCAACTTTTCAAATGAGATATCATTTATTAAATGTCTGGTTCTTGAGATTTGATTAAATCTACTGGTAAAGTTTCAGATTTCAGTTAAATCATCCCTGACTTCTTTAAGTTTGTCAATGAAATTAAAGTTGATACATGATGTAAAATACCCTGAGAATTATGCAACGTTTTTAACTGCTCACAGGATTGTTTAAGTTTATTTTAATAGACTCTTCAATAAAAAGCCAGCTCACTGCAGCCCTTTTTACAAGTCAAAATGTTCTTCTCTTTTTCCAGTTTATGTAGAGTCTCAGCAGGACTTGAGTTCTTCAGTTCAGTTCTTGGGTCTTCTCTTTATTTTTTTAAGAGTTCAGTCTGCTACATATTGAATAGGTATTTATTCAGACTAATTTAGAGTTGAGTATTTAACAAATGAAAAGGAACAACAAATTCAGCATTGAGCATCAGCTGCTGTAACTTGTAAAGATTGGCATCAGCCATTGAAGAACTCATAGTGGTCTGTCAATCACAAGGTCTATGAGTTCACGAGTGAGGGTGGGGGTGGGTGGGGGGGTGGGGGGTTGTAGTCAAAATGGAGCTCAGTCCAAAAGCAAAGTTATCAGTTTTAATTAAATTTATGTTCCAACTCTTATCTATAATCATGAGCTGACGGTAATAGATCTCGACTGAAATGACCCTCCTGAACAGAATGACTGGACTCAGTGTGAGAAGCTCATAGTTCAGTCGCTTCTCCTCTGCATTGAAAAGAGCCAGTTGAGGTAGTTTGAACATTTGGGAAGGATTCCTTCAGGATGTTCCAGATGTGTCCCACCAGGTGGAGACCTCAGGACACAGGACTGCAGTGGTTTGAGAGAGGGAGGTCTGGGGATCTCTGCTGAAGCTGTTGTTCCTCGACCCAGAGACGTGTCAGAAGATATATACATGTTAGCTGACATTGGTTCGACATTTGTTCTGTAATGACTTTCATTTTATCTTGCACAGAGGTTTTAGGTTGTGATTTGTTTGTTTGGATTAACATTTTAGATATTTTTGTAGCTAAATGTGTCCTAGCTTGATAGCTTTCATTTGGGCTACATGACTATTAACTGTATTTATGTGAATGTCTGGAAAAATGGTAATCTGGATGAATGCTGGTCAACTTCAAGTTCATGTTCAGGCCCTTCATTTTTTAAACAAATACCTCATCTGTTTGTTTTCTTGGAGACTAAAAGTACTTGAAATTAAATGAGTGAGTTCTGAAGACATGTTCAACATTGTCTTTTCCACAAACCACCTTCAAAACGAGGTACATAATTGAGCCGAGAGGAGAGTGAGACTGAAAGCCTGATGATGACGATGATGATGTGGAGCCCAGCAGTTCGCTTCCAATCACAGATGTTTTGCTCCCTCTCAAAGTCATTTAGTTATTTTTCCATTTAGACTGTTCCTCCACAGTAGGACGACACTGAGTGGCATTAAAAATCCAAAAAACAACACTGTGCGTCTTTTTAGTTGGATATCCAAACACAAAAGGAGAACAAAAGGAGAAGTTTGAAACATTACTTCTGACAATATTGAACTGGAACAGCAGAGGGAAGGAAAAACTTCAGAGACAGAGAGCAACAGCGAGGAGTGCTCACTGAGAGGGGGATGTAGAGACCATATGAAGGAAAGAGATTCTGTTTTGCACAGCGCTCATCCTCCACAGTCGCTCCATGCATACATGAATACAGATAGCAGCGTGAAATCAGTGCAGCTGAGAAGTAGTTTGGCACAAGATGTTGCTGCTAATCAGTTCCCTCAGCCAGAGTCCAAGGCTGCATACAAACCACCTCGCACAAACACTCACACATCACTGTGACTGGCCTGAGCAATCTTATTCTCGCCTGATATTCCCTTTTCACACTTGTTTTTTTCTCTTTTCATTCACTCAATTCCACTGGAAATACTGTATTACAGGACACGGGCGTTTGGTTTTGCATATTGACAGCTCTGGCTTCTCCCCAGTGTGTTTTTATACCCAAATCTCATCTATCAAAAATTAGCTCTGCTTTATTTTAGGTTTATATCTGCTAAAATCTAATCAGTTCATCAACAAAAAGCCCAAAAATGAAAAGAACTAAATCTGTCACCACATTAGAATGAAAAATCCTCCATGGCTCCTGAGAGGATGTTTTAGGAAGGATAATAAAGGTGACGGAGAGCACTCAGGGGAATTTCCTGTGGATAACACAATATTTTCAGCTTCATAAATCGCGCTGCCGCCACCGAGTGAAGCAGGGTTTAAGAGCGTAGGTGTGCTTTAAAAAAGGGCCCGTAAATAAATAACATCGTAAACACAGAAAAATGGAGCATAAGTAGCTCTTTCAGAGCTGTTTTTGCTTGTTCAAATAATGAATACCAATTTCATGGCCAAGAAAGTGGATGAAAGTGTAAAATATCAACAAAAAAAACTGCATGCATCCTTTTAATTACTTTTTTCTGATCTTCATTTGGTTAGTAAAGCTATGGTAAAAAGAAAATCTACCACCTTTCCGTTTTTGGGTTTTAGATGTCAGGACATGATAAATATATTTTCTCTTAACACATTCTGAAATTAACTATTTAAACCTATTCATCATCAGTATGTGTGAGCACCTTTACAAAGCAGGAGTTGCTTCTGGAGCATACAGGTGTGTGTTAACAAGAGCTGTTCCCACTTATCCTTCTGGTAATGGTTACTGGGTTATTTCCAAGCAATTTAAAATCAACCATTTGGTAGTGTGAAAGATTATTCACAAGCAAAAAAACATTTAAGACCTTGTCAGTCTCTCAACAAATTTATCCCGAGGTTAGACACAATAACACAAGAGCTCCATCTCAGAGTTTATGGGTCACATTTCAAGTTTCAAGTTTATTTATTTATAAAGCACCAGTCATGGCAAAATCCTTTCAAGGTACTTTACAGAAAAATCAACCAATTAATAATAAAACATTTCCAATCTAAGGAACCAGCTGATTGGGTTGAATTGTTAATTCAGCGCAATCCCCCATCCTGAGCAGCACGATTGGCGACAGTGGAAAGGAACAACTCCGTTTTAAGAGGGAAGAAACCTGTAACAGAAGCATTTAGCAGGTTAAAGTTAAAAGTTCATGATAGAATATTTGGACAAAAATTGGTTTAGAAGGGAGACAGGTAAAAACCTCTGAGGTTTCTGAATCTGAATGATCTGAACAACTTCTGGAACAAGGTGTTTGGAACAGACCAATGCAGAGAGCTCTACCCGTGGGGGGCAGTTTCGGGGTTCAGTATCTTGTCTAAGGAGGCACCTGTTGACCAGGAATCGAATTCTGCTGAACGAGGGGTGATCTCCCTCCGCACTAGGCTACGGCCGTCCACACAGCACCCTTTAGCCAAAATCCAGTGGGTGTCTGCACAAACTTCTCATACCAGCTGTCAGCACAGTGGTGGGGGGTTGATGATATGGGCATGTTGTAGCTGGTGATTGAGTTGATCATAAACTCTTCAAACATGAGGCCGACAGCTGACGTTTAACTGAAATCAAATAATTTTAGAACAAAGTTAATTCTCATGTCAATTAAATTAAATTAAATTAAATTAAATTAAATTAAATTAAATTAAATTAAATTAAATTAAATTAAATTAAATTAAATTAAAAAGTGTACTTCTTTTTTCTCATGTTTTTATTTTATGTCTGAAACAGCACATTCACTCTAAGCCCCATCATCAACCATCTCATTGTTTCTGTCCCTAATTAGGAGCCCAAAGTCTTGATGCGCAGCCGACCTGAAGGTTGATCAAACTCAGTAAGACCTTCTTTTCACCCGCTTCCTCTTTTTGCTTCATCTCACCGGTGCTTGAGTTCAGCTTAAATCACCATCGAGTGCGACGAACCACGAATAAACCTGCTGTTCAGACTGCACGAAGGGGAATTTAGTTCCAGATGTCACTCTAAACAGAAAGCATACTTCAGTTTTATTCCCAAGAGGTAAACTGTTATATCAAAAACAGCCCAGTAAGTAATTTGAAAGAAAGTAATTTCAAACGTTTCAGCAAGTTCACAAAGGTGGTGTTTGGTTCACGAACCGCGGCAAAGTCAGACAAGAAGTAGAGGTCTGAGAGGCTCCGGAGTGCATGAAAAACTTTCCTGCTGCCTGTTCACTCTGACAATTTGCAGGTTTCATAGAAGTTTTACCTTTGAGCTCTCTGAGTCTCTCTTTGACAAGCACTATATCTTTTCTGATGTGCTTGCAGGTCATAAACCCGATTCATAATTTTTTTTTTCTTTTTCAATTTATGTGATTAACTAGTAGTTTGAAAAATTGTTTACTAAAACCTCCCAGTAGAGTCTGATATTAAGATATTAGTGTAAATGCAATATAACTACTCCTGGTATAATAGAGCTAGTCTAACTCTTCTATTCTCTTTTAAATTATTTATGACTCAGTTTAGCTCAAAAAGACAAACAGTGGTACAACCTGAATCAATGTATTTTAAAATATTAAAAGAAACCCTGATTAACTTTGTACATCTCTGAATTTAACCACCATCAGTTTTCAGTTTGACGTTTGTGTCTATAACGAGATATTAACTTTAAGCTGCAATCAAGGTCAACTTCATACCTGGTGGGTCATAAAATCATATAAGTATTTAACATTAAGTTATACAAAAACAAACTAATGCATTAAATAATTAGACGCTTTAAAGAATAGGTGGACACAATATATGAAACATGTACATGTAATTAGATGTGTCATGATTTATTTTAGCATCATATAACTTCGTCTGTCTGTACATCCATCCTTCTTCTACTTATCTATTGTCGGGTCACAGAAGCAGCAGGTTCAGGAGAGAAACCCAGACCTCCCTCACCGCAGTGACACTGTCCAGATCTTTGGAATCCTCAGATGTTCCCAGGCCAGAGAGGATATGTAATCCCTCCAGTGGGTTCTGGGTTTACCTGGAGGTCTCCTCCCAGTGGGATGTACCTAAAAACCTCTAATTGAGAGACGTCCAGGAGGCTTTCAGACCAGACGCCTGAACCATCTCAGCTAGTATCGTTTGATGAGGAGGAGCAGCAGCTCTACTTCAAGCTCCCTCCAGGACTGCTTACACCTCACGACTCAGTTTGTTTGGGTGTTTTATCTTCAGGATGAACCATAAAACACTGACTCACTTAGCATTATGGTGTACACGGTCCAACTCTGAATCAACTCTAAATCTGAGTGGCTCATTTCATCAGATGGAAATGTCAATCACATTAAATGAATCAAATCCTTCATTTTTTTTCAATAATTTTTAGAATCACTAGCACCAAACAAGGGACACAACCCTCAAAATGTTCATAAACTCTCCTCAAGTCAATAAGCTTTAAGATTGACTTCATACTGCTCATATAGATGCGTATTGGTGTTTTTATAAAGCTCATAATCTTATAAATGTGTAAATAAATTCACCTAAATTTGGCGCTTCGGCTGCTGCGTTAGTCAAAATATGTGTTTCATAAAGTGCAAAGTGATGAGATTTACTACTCTTTTAAATGAAATTATGCAGGCTCTGCGAATTGAAACCTCTAAATATGTCTGGGCCGTAGCTACCATCAAACTCTTTCCCTCTCGTTGACCCCATTCGAGGAAATCTGCTGTCTCGTCAGTCAGCTGATCCCCAGGCCCCCCGACCGTTGTCTGCTGCACCTTCATGTGGAGCTGCCTCCGTGTTCGTAAGGTGCTTCCCCTGGCAAATGTAGATTGAAATGCATTATAGATGATTTGTGATGATTAAACAGCACAGCGGGGTGGAAGAGAGGGAGGGGGTGAGAGACGAGGCATTCGCCTTTCTTGGCGCCTCTTATTAGCAGCTGGGCGCTTTGAATCAGTTTACAGGTGGATGGAACGAGGGGATTCACTGTGGAGTCCTGACTCGTTTGTGTTTTATTTATTTGGATGCTGTCTGGACTCAACACCCCCCTCCGCTCCTCTTCCTCCTCCTTTCCTTGTCAGCCATCAGTCTTGCAAGCATATGTTTGGTTATCATAGCGGCAGTGAGTCGACCACCTGGAGGAGGGGATGCCTGGGTGGCACTCTGACACGCTGTTTGCAGCTGACAGGTTCAGGATAATCACTTCAACACTCCCATGAAATTTCCTAATAAGCTGTTCGCCAAATGTCAATCCAGCTTTACCTGCGCGAGGTGTGACTGTGAATTCACAAGTTTAGTTTTTTTCCCACTTCCCTCCTCCTTCTTCTTTCCTTCCTTTGAACCTCACTCTGATTTGACAGCTGTTGTTCTTAATTTTCTCCCTGGCTATTTTCAGAGAATCCATCTGGCAGAGCTCAGGGTGAAGGACTGATGGGAACTGTACACACACACAGAGGCATCAAATGCTTTCAAACACCTGGGAAAGAAAAGTTTTCTCTTCATTTTTTCTTCAGTCACAATAGGATGAGTGCATCACGTTTCCAGTTTAAAAAAAAAGAAGAAATAAGTCACCAGGCAGCATTTCTCTAATTCACCTCTGAGTCATAAATTTCAAGCTTTACAGGTTAAAAGCAGAAGTAGATTTTATGGGTTAAGTTTCAACTTCAAGGTACGTTACAAGGCCACATTTTTTTTATTTTTTGCAGTTCAAATGCAGTTTTTAAAGACCCACTCTGATCATCTTTTGAACTATTTTAAATCGTCTCAGTGATCTTTAAATTCTGATTATGAACTTCTTACCCAAAATTATAAAACCTCTGCTGATTTCTAGGATGTAGTTTCTTTATAGTGGCATTAGTAATTTGTCTCTTTGCCATGGATAAAACTGTTGGTGTGGAGGATCCCCCCGACCCTATCCATTGCTGTGAGCTGTCTGTTTACGCTAGCTCTACCGTTAGCTTACAGCCCCTGACACTCCTAACCTAGCGTTACTGGTGAACAATATTTGTGCTATCCAGCCGTACCGTTTTCAGACGAGGAACACACATACAACACATAGGTGTTGATCCGCCATCATCTTCTTGACTCCATGGAGCGTGAGTGGGCGGAGCCAGAGCAGGAGCTTATGGCCCCGTCCAGTGGAGTTTCTATGTCACAAATCCAGTCTGTTCTAGATGCATTTTTGCGTCTACTACTGATTCACAGCAATTTTAATGCAGTACTCAGAAAGGTAATTTTGAGCTTCATTTTCTTAAAATACATCCTCTAGCATCAGAAAAATGCCACAAGAACATGTTAACAACATGAAAAATATGATTTTCATCAGAGTGGGTCTCTAACAAGTTTTCCAGAACCTTTTTTTTTCCCTTCAGCCATATCTAACTCAGAGGGTCACTGCCCCGCCCAACCTGTTAGTATGAGCTGTCAGTTAGCTGTGTACGGTGTCCAAAAATATTGGAATTCCTCTAAACCTTTCTTTCTAATGATAATAATGAAAGACATCTCTGGCTGTTTTACATCTTTTTCAGTAATGATTAACGTTGTTAGTCATAGCTTAGTGTGAAGTAGCGCTCTTCTAATTGTTTTTGTGAGCTGTCACTCAGCTGTTCATGGTGGCCAAGAAGAATTCCATCATCTGTTTGTGTAATTTTACTCACTCAGCTATGGATTTTCTGCCACAGGATCAAACATCAACACTCTTTTTCTTTTTGAAGCATTAAAACTTTTCTGAAATGAACAGATTTCTGCCGGTTCGCTAAAGAAGCTAAACACCAGCTAACTAGCATCAGCTCCAAATATGTCTTTATAAAAATGATATAAATCATATAAAATTAAAATACTTCTAAAATTTCAAAACGTATAAAAATGTTAATAATTAATTTTAAATATCTTATTAAAATCAACATGATGAGTACATGAAATATTGAATTTTTAACAGAGTGACTGACAGACTCTCTATGTGGATCATAACCAACATAACTAGTTCATAGCATATCTTCTAAAATAATCCTTCTTAAAGTAGTACGTAATATCATTAAAACCATAGTAGTAGAAGTATTTAAAAAAATAAATAAATAAATGTGATGTAGTCTTAAATTTAAGTTTTGGAACCTTGATGTATTTATTAAAGGTTTTTCAAAACTACTTCTAAATATTATCCCAAATACTTGGAAACACGTTTTTGTTCTGCTGCAGAGGTAAAAAACGAAAATGAAGTCTGTATCAGTCTGTGATGTTTCTATTTGTGCTCCAGCTTGTCTTTATTTCCCAGACTGTTGTTGTTACTATTCTGCCTTCGGCAGTTTTTTCGTCTGCTTCCAAGTTACAGATTATTCCTGGTTGTTTTCACAAAGTACCGACGGAGCAATCCTCCTTCCATGCTCTGTCTCACATCTTCTTTTATTCATGCTCATCCCCTCACCCCCTCACACCTGAAGTTTCACCTCCGTGTAGGTTTTGTGGTTCTGTTGTCTTGCAGGGGTTAATAACAGCTCTAATCTTATTGATCCAGAAAACAGATCTCTCCTAATCCTGTATCTTGGAAGTTTGGACACGCTGCAGGAAGGAGCTGGTAGCAAGAGTTTTCAAAATCCAGTGATGTGTGTTTAAAAAGTCCAGAGTGGTTTTACGTGAAAATGATTTATTTGTCTTGTGGAAGACGGTTCTGTTGTTCTCAGAGCGAAGTTCTCGTGGACTCTGCAGACTGACAACAACAAAAAAACCTTGTTTTCAGATGAGCCTCGGGGAATGAGTCAGTCTGTCGCTTGACTTTCTTTCAGCCTCTCGCTGTCTCACCTTGTTTTGTAGCCTGTTAAAACTCCGTCTCTCCTGAGTTTTGCTTCTTTCCCCTTCCGCTTATTCCACACTTTAAAAAATCCTTTTTATCCTCTTATCTTCCTCCTTTTTGTTTTCCAGTGCCTTTTTGCCAACCTTTTTACCCACCGTCTGTCCCTTGAGTCCTGCACTAGACGCAGCTGTGTGATGCCAAAAGCTTGTGACAATGCCCTGCCACGACCAACACTCATCCGTGCCAGTTAACGACACTGCGAGGCTCCCTCCGATACACATCAGCGTGGCTGCCAGGCCGAGTGCCGGCTGAATCAGCGGTAAAGAGTCGCACTTTGGCAGAGCTCCCGGCGCTGGGTGCATTGGAGGTGACATCAGCGACTCCAGATGATACTGTTCTGGCAGCCTCTGCCTCCCACGCTCTGTCACTATCATCGATTTTCCCAGCCGATGTTGTGACAGAGGAGGAGGATTTGGAAATTTTAAGAGATAAACTCAATATATTTGGCAGCGCACTCAAAGCAGTCATGAAAGAGCCTTTGGAGAATCTCTCTGAAAGGATTTTACTCCAAACTTACTCGAGCAAAACAGCTTATTTACACACATTAAATAGTTTGTGTCACAATCTTTGTTGAAGACTTTTGAAATAAGAACCTTTTCTCATAATTACACATGAAGCGCTCCGACTCGAGCTCACAGCCTCAATCTGTCTGAAGCATGAAGGTATCATGCCCACAGGCAAATGCACAGGCAGTAAAGCTAAATTAAATGTTTGAGTATCTCACGGGATTTCTCTTCACTGTTGCTTCAGACAGAAAATATTTTCTCAGGTCAGGTTGGTGGTCTCATCCACAAAGACTTCTGTGAACAAATCTTCTATTCTCTTAGACTTTTATTCTCCACAGCTGTTTCCTTAGAAAATTTTACACATAATTACAGTAAAATTGATTATTTGCTCGATGGAAATCGCAGGAATTTTTCCATTAAAGCCGATTGATTTGGCCTGAATGGTTCAAATACTATATTTAAAAATGAAAGAAATAAATTTTAGAATATACCCAGAAGAAAAGACAATTATCCAGTGCAGTAAAATAATCTCACTTTATGCTTAAAAAATGAATTTTTGAACAAATTTTTAAATTGAGATATCAAGTAGTGAGTTAAAAACTGATTCCTGACTTTTAAAATTTTTCTTAAAAGTCTACATGCTGTCTGTGTGGGGTTTAGGTTTACTTCCTCCAGAAGGTCCTGTTTTCACCAGGGGTTGTACGATAACTCCAAAAGTTCTGGATGGATTTTGATTAATCCATTTCTGAAATTCCATGAAAATGTAAAGAAGTGAGGTTTTTTTTTTTTTGGGTGGGGGGGGATTAGTCTGGATCATATATCTGCATGTAACTCCAAAATAAAGGGTCCAGGTGTTTGATGAAGAAATACATGTTGAGTTCCCAACATGACATGAGACCAAGGATTGATCTGGATCGTTACAACATTTTAGATATTCTGATCCAGAAAAGAGAAAAATAGGGAACCTTCAGATCTTTTATCACTACAAGGACAAATGATGATATAAACCTGCAGAAACACCAAAATATAGTCAAAACTCTGTTGAATCAGAAGTGTGTAACAGATTTGATGTTCCTTCAAAGGCTCTGGAGCTCAATCCAGAAGAAAACCTCCATTACTGAATAACTACTGAACTAATAATGAATCAATGTCAAACCAATTACTAAAGGTGTTTCATGGTCATTGAATCTGTTAATGTCGATACAACAAAGGTGAGACTGTTATTTTTGCCGTTTGCAATTTATTGCCAGCTGTAGCAGCCCAGTGAGTTTCAAATGAAAGAGCTTTATAAGAAGCGGCCGGGCTTTTCACATATTTGAAACAGTAACCACACTGACCTGATTAGCATACTGTTCAAATCCAGCAGTAGAAGCAGCTTATGTGCCTAACTTTGATTGTAGGATTAAAGTAAATACAATATGTCCAATCTGCTCATCTAGTATTGTCAGAAATACTGAGAGAATATTTTTCAGTTACTTGGGTTTTATTAGAAGTAAGGAACAATGAAGAAAAAGTTTGGGTTGTACTGATTGTATATTCAGAAAGCACATTAGCTCTAAACCACCACCAGGTGCAGTCCATTCGCTTGCTATACCAAGTTTTTCCTGTGCAGGTACACGAACATCTCCAGCGGCCATCAGGGGAGAGGCGGGGTGACATCCTGGACAGGTTACCAGTCAATCACAGGGTTACATAGAGACAAATAACTATTCACACTAACACCTAGGGCCAATTTCGAATCCCTAATTAACCTAACATGCATATTTTGGGTCTGTGGGAGGAAACTGGAGCACACAGAGAAAACCCATGCACCCTTCAGGCATCTTCCTTTCATCATTTAGAATGAAAAGTAAAGATCTTCTGTAATTTCTAAGAATTAAGGTCTCTATAAAAAACTACACTGACTTAAACCTATTCAAATCACATGTGAATATATAAATATATATTTATCTCCTTTAATCTTGTATCACATCCCCTCAGAGTCTTACAGACATGGTCATTTATATTTCTTATTAAATATAAAATCATCATTTAAAAGTTAAATGCAGACATTTTCTGTATCCTGTTGGACTTTGGAGGGATTCTGAACTTCATGTGTAGGATTTGCCTGCGACTCACTGGGACGCAAAGTGTGCCAGTTGAACTGGTGCAGAGAAACTCCTCGTTCAGAACACTTTGTCCTTGTTTGTGAAACATTAACCTCCACCAGTCTGCCCTGTGGCAACGAGGGATCCAATCAAGTCGCACGCTTTGTTAAACCCCTCCCAACATCTCCCTCATCCAAGACTGTGACACAAAGAAATTAACACCCTGCATATTCATCACTATTACCAATGAGACCACGATTTTAATTGAATATGTAACTGCATCGGGGAGTGAAGTGGGGCTCGCCTCATTGCTTTGTTGAGGCATGGCCCAGTCACTCTGGCAAGATAACAAATGGAGGGATGACACATGCAAATCCCTAAACGAGGGCCTTGGATGTGTCCCACTGTTCTTCTAAAGCAAAATACTGCTTTAAGATCAACAGCGTAATGGTAAACAAGCAGCTCGGATTACATAGTGTAAATAACAAGGCTAAATCATAGTCTCAGCTTTGATTGAAACGCCTCCTCAGGCCGTGAATTGATTGGCCGTTTTAGTGGTGACGGGTTTGCTACATAAACAGAAAACGAAATAAAGGATGTGTTAACCGAGTCGTTATGGGCATTTAATGTGGGAGTGGAATCAATGTTGCCGGATTGAGCCCGGCACCTCATTGTTCTTAGCACTCGTACTGTACGTTGTTGGTGCTTCAGTGGAGTGATTGCAGGCAGTTAGCTGTTAACAGAGAGGAATGAGCCCTCAGTGCTGACTAATAGGTGCACTTTGAATTGCACAAAAAGCCCACTCCAATCAGCCGCGAGGCTTAAGGGAGGGAGGCGGCAGTGGCAGTGAGGGTCGTTCTGGGACGCGGGACGCAGTTGTACAGAAAAGACACGAGGATAAAAAGGAGCCCGGAGACATAACCGGGTGGGATGACGAACCAAGAGTGGGCAGGCCGACCCTTCAGAACTCCTGACAGCTCCACATTCAAGAGGAGCAGAAGGATGATGAGTAAAAGAACAGAGAAGGAGCAGGGGCATCTCCCGGAGATCAAAGGTGCACTCATCAAGGGCTTGTCTCACCTTCCGTTTGACAGGGGCAGAAAGATGGGGGGGGGGGGGGCTTCAGTGTAAAGTCTGTAACAAGTTGGACAGAAATGTAAAGCTACACCAACAGAGTAATCCATTTACCTGTAGCTGCATCTCTGTATTTTCCTCTCAACAGGCGTTAAGCCTCAGTTTGCTGCAGCTGTGATATAATACGATTTTCTCAGCACTCTCTCTGAAAGCTGTATGCATTTCTAATTTAATATGTGCAGCACACCCTCAACTCAAAGCATTACAATTTTTTTTCTTTTTATAACGTGTTACATCAAGCACTTCATGGCTGAGTGGCAAGCTGGTAATTAGAAGGATAGTCGAACAAGAACGGGTGAAAAGTAATTGCAAGACAGTCTAAAAAAGAATAATAAGAAAACCGAATGAAGTAAAACTTTAAAATGTGACAAGTAAATTAGATAAGAGGAAGTTTTAACATTAATAAAATAGAATGAATGATTGAGTGAAATAACAGCTGGGTGTAAAGGAACAGTCTGAGAAAAGGGCAGAACGACAGCTCATGGAGTTTCAGGCTGGAGCTACTGCCTTGGAACATTAAACCCAAGATGTTTATCTTATTCAAAAAGATTTCCTCAGTTTTTATTTAGATCACGACAATGACCAAGAAACTGCACAACATATGTCCAGATAAAACTTATCATTACCAAACTTTGGAGCAGCTGAAAGAACCAAACTGATGAGGAGTGTGTTACAGACAAAGGAATTAAAAATAAAACCTGATTCTCTTGGGGAAACTTTTGAGTTCAGCCATGCTTGTGGATACTACTTTGAGATGAACAATCTACTTCAGGCTTCCTTTACAAAGCCACTACACTCTCTGGAACCTTCAGTTCAAAGGCAAATCTGATCTTACTAGTACTTACCAAATAGGTTTTTCCTGGTTACGTTCCTCATTATCGAGATCCTTCTCCCTCTTTACCTTTACGTCAACAACTTATTCCCATTACAATCCAACCATTTACGGCCCAAGACTAAATGTCTAGGCACTGTGGGGTATGGCTGTATGCTGCAACTCTCCTGGGCTGAATCAAACACTTTTACATGCTTAATACTACAAAATACAATAAGACATGAGCTAAGTATTGCTTCAAATTCCCAGTAGCCAAACCAACAGGGCGTGAGCCCCACATCATTTATGCCATCAGAATGCTTAACAACTTACTTCACATTACTTTAAATATTTTATGGCTTCTCAAAACCGTAATCAACCTATCAGTTTTACCCGTAATAGGAATTATTATTATATCATTATTAGTATTATTTCCTGAATACACATCTGAAAACTTTGCTCAGACTCTAGAAAGACTATGTACATTCAAGCTGATTATTTATGTAGCTTAGCAGGTTGAAATCCAACAGGATCGTTATTGTCGATCAAGTACGTCTTATTTCCTCATGGCAGCACAACCCTTGAGAGCATCAACCTCTTTAAGTTATGTAACTGCATAGTGCAAAAGTGGTTCAGGAATAGCTTTAGAAACACAACAGCTTGAGTTGAAAACTTCAAATTTTCCCTTGTTGAGTCATTTGAACAATAAATCCAACTTATAGAGACCACATATTTAGTTTTCAAGGACATAAAGGATCTGCTACTGAAGGCCAACATCACAGCCAATCTTCAGAGGTTTTAATGCCTTGCTGGGTCAGATAAGACTGGACATGATCCATATTTTGTGCGTTATGTTATGGCTATTAAGCACATCTTTAATGTGAAAATTAGCATTTGCTCTGGAGATACATTTTTAATGAAATGAGTTCATCCGGATTCATCTAATTAAATCCAGAACAGTTTTATCTCTGAGAACTCCTTTGAGTTAACTCAGCTACCCTCAAGGTTGTAAACCATGCTGCCATTTACTAACATGTTTTTCCACCTTAAATTTCCATCAGTTTCACTCATTAATTCATGTCTTACCATTAAAAACCTTTAAAATTATTTAGGCATTTGTCTGCTGTAAATATTTAATGGTACTTTTGGTGAAGTTCTTACACATTTTACATTAAAGTCATCAAATTATAGTAGAATTTTCAATCAAATGCAGTTTCACAAATTGTAGTATTAAGATCTCATCGTAAACTTTCTGACAAGCTGAGTCTAAACACATGTAAAGATCAAATGTGTTAAGACAAGTTTGTCTAAATTTATATTATCAGTATCTTTCAGAAGGTAGAATGTGTTGTAGAACATCTCAAAGGAAATCTTTTTAAACTTTTCTTAAAATTGGAGTAGTCTAGCTGCTCCTGAACATCAAAACCTTTACTTAGGGTCTGCTTCTTTGTGGCTATAGTTTTTGGAAACTTTAGGAACATTATTATTGAGATAAAACACTTCAGTGAACTTAAATGAACACCTTTTATGGCCAATGAAATTGATAAGTTGGCCAATTTAGCTGTGTGGCAAAGGAGACAAAAAAGAAATATAAAAAGAAAAAATAATAATAAAAATCCAATAAAGTCCAATTTGTAAGAAATGCCAAATAACACATGGCCCTGTGATGGACTGGAGACCTTTCAGTGGAGATAGATACCAGTTCTCTGCAACCCTGAACAGGATCAAACAGCTACAGAAAATGACTGACTGACCAAAAGCGTTTCACGTTAACAGTTTAGATTATGCAGTATAGAAACGATCTGGATTTGTATTTAATATCCGTTATGCTTAGTTGCACTTTGAAAGTTGACCTGAATCAGACTTGAGTGACTGTAATTCCCTCAGTTGTTGAAGGAACAATGTTATTTCCTGCTGTGTGGATAATTACACTTTCTCCTGTCACAAAATGTAATTTTTTTATATGTAATGATATTTTTTTTGGGGGGGGTATGTTTTGCAAGTTTAGAAGCCAAATAAATTTGTATAATTTCCATGCAAGTTAAAATACCCACTGCCGGTACAATCTAATACCAAAAAAAAAGCAATGGCATGGTCAGCGGAACACCAGCATAACTTAAGCTATGTAGTTTTGACAAATGTGAATTTTTTAGCATTCTTTAATTGGCACTGTGTTGCTCAAATTCGAGGAAAGATCTGTGCTTTATTCTCAGACATTATTGTCATAATCTACCCTGATCAGCACAAATTTGACTGGGGATACGTAATTTGTTTGCTCATTCACGTGTCACATTCAATATGCCAGATTCCACTCTGGCAGAAAAGTTTTGTCTTTCAGCTGCAGAAAACCCTTCAGAATAACACCGCTGTTAAAACCAAATCACTTCAAGGTGTCTTTTTTTTTCTTTCCTTTTTTTCTTGCATGGTGGGAAGTGGGTGGTTGGCACTTAACTGTTGAGAGCCTGAGTATACAGTATAACACAATGAAAATGACATACTTCCATGTGAAAGATTGCCTGAAGAGAGCTAACTCATTAAACATGGTCATTATGAGCTGAGAGGTTACAGAGGCGATATGACCCATTTCTTCTTGTACAGCTGCTCCAACTGAAAATAGGGGAAGGGAAAAAATAGATTCAAATGATGAAATGCAATTTTCATAATTTATATGCAAAAGAAATGTTCTGGCTAAAGAGGACTGTCTTAATCATGCCCTGGCTGTAAAGCACAAAGTGGTTGCTTTACAAATGCATTAAAAAGATGCTGAACAAAGACTTCTTGAGGTTCTTTTCCTGTTTACTTCTGCTCAAGAGCTCAAATCAGGGATTTTCTGTATTTCTAAAATTCTTTTTAAAGAAGCCCTTCCAGTTTCAGTTTTAATATCTCAAACTACGCAGGTGGCGATAACACCCGGGTTCTCCCGAGTTCGTACAGCCGTTACTTGTTTTGTTTGTTAGTATTCATCAGCTCCTGCAGTTGAAACCACGCCTAGCATGCTGCTGGCTAAATGGTGTAGCATAAGACGTAGCAAACAGGAAGACACGACGTCTGACGTTGCCATGCGCAGTGGGGCAGAAAGCAGTAATCCTTGCTCTTATAGGCTAGTTTGTTAGCCAATCAGAGTCCAGCATATTTGAAGAATGAATGTGAACGAGCTGCTGCTCGAGGCCTGACGGAAGGAGCCGGATTTTAACGCAGACAGATTGAAAGGTCTGTTAAAGCAGAACTAAGTAAGTTTTGCTCTCGCTCTCCCCCTACTGGTCCCCTGTGAAAGCTCACTGTCGTAACGTTCCCCCGCCGCAGACCGCCGCCGCCCCCCCAACAACAACGCGCAGAGAACGCTTTTGCAAGAAGAAAGAAAAACAAAACCAAGAAAATGTCTCGACAGGTGAGTATTATTGTCATCTTTGCGCTCCTAAGGGTGGCGTTGCTAACAACGGCAAGGGCTTCATGCTTGTATTTATGTACGTGAGTGTGAGTGCCGTAAAGCAGGTTTGTTCTCGCGAGATTAGTCGGGTCCGATCCACTGAAAGTTGCAAGTGCTGCTTTCAGGACACAGACCCCGGAGGGAGGGGAGGGACCCACGAATCACCCCGCCAAGTCCTTGTTTACCCCCACAGGGACTCTAGAAAACATTTATTGAGGTGAAAAAACTTACTTAGTTCTGCTTTAATCAGTGTTTCCTGACATTTTTTAGATATATTGTATTTGTATTTATATAGTATTTTTCTAGCAAGGGAGACACACTCCACCACTTCACTAAACTTCCAACCAACCTTGGAACAGAAAAAACAGACGCGTAAATCTGTTGCTTGTTTCATTTACGAAGATATTTAGCAAACCGATGAGTCTAAATACATCTTAGCATCGCGTCAGTCTTTCACAGAAAATGGAAAACAACTTTACAAAGAGACGAAAGCCTCGTCCAAAGACCACAGAGAAGAGCTCATCTGTTATGCGTGAACTTCCTGATCAACTCACTTCTAAATCACATTCATGTCTCGATAAATAACCAACATTTGAATCAAGAATCCATCCTGAATCAAATCCTCACTCTAAGAATCAAAATCAAATTCAAGGGATTTTACGTTTAAACCAGTAAGTTTGAAATAGAAGCTCATAGAAATGTCTCTAAACCCTTTAAAATTAGATTTTACTTGATGGAAACTCAAAGTGGATAAAGCATGTAAGACCACAGCTTTTTTTAAACAGAAACACATTTTACTTACTGTGTCTCATGTGAACTCTTTAAAAGTGAGAGCAGTAACTGCAGTTTCTTCCTACATGCTTGACTGGACATGAGTCTGGTTCTGTATCACCTTGTAGCTCTCATAGCGCTCAGCGTTAACACAAACCTGCAGATACTGAGAAAAGCTTTAATTGCTTTGTTTAAGCAATTACACCAACATTTTCAAAATCCCTGCCTCTCATTTAGAATTTAAACCCATTTAAAACCTTTATTTTCTCCTGGAATTTCCTTTCCACTGTGCTGATCCTTTATTTGTCTTCAACAAATAGTGACGGGTTTGGAGAGAACTTAAACCTAATGTTTAAGGACATAATTGTCAGTATTTCAGATTCTTATGGGATTTATAATTAAGACCTTGATAACTATATTATACTGAAAATGTCAACCAATTAGGCCCATAGTTCTGTTAATAACACCTCAATGGGCCTCATAACAAGACAAGTGTGCTTGTCTGCTCTGGGTGTATAATTGGAATAATCAAGAAGTATGACTTATATTTTTAATAAGTATGACATTTTTCCATTTTTATTGAACATGTTTTGAAACTATAAAGACAGAAACATATTGCAAATTTTAGAAAAATGCAAAAATATATCAAGATGTTTGGCAAGAGAAAAACTATACCAGATAATCGTGTGTATTTGTGTTTCTGTTGAGTTCCTCTGACTAATTTTTTACTTTGTCAGACAAATACGGTAGAATGGAGATGGATGGGCAACAAGGAGGAAAAGGGGCCTAATTTGCCTCTCATGGGGGAGAGAAAGAAAAATATACCTATTTTCCTGACAATTTTCCATATTTTTCTCTCTTGAAAGATTCAATAAAGAAACATAGAAGTATTGTTAAAAATAAATGTGTCCTGCGAGCCTGTTCAGGGCAGAAAAAAGGATTAAAGACTTTTAGTTATTAGTCCTAATGATATCAGTCCATTTCAGTTGAAGCTTGAAGTCGTACTGAAAGTTATTGAAAAAGCAGAGATGAATGTTCCCAAACATCTGAAGTCAATGGGATTTTTTATTTTTGGAAATGTATTGAGTCTGTTATCAATCCTCTCAAAATGACAGTTCTCATCTGCCCGCTACAAGAAACTAAAATGAAAGAGAGAAAGGTTGACTTTGTTTCCTTGTTGTACACATTTAGTTTTTTAAATGGTAGAAAATGTTAGATTGTTCATATTTGTACATGATACGCAGTGTTTGTGGGAATCTTTCCATACATTTTACATCCTTAGATGTTGATTAGTTGCTGTTCTCAAAAATGGCATTGAAAAATGCTTAAAGAAGACACATCCTGTGTTTGCCTCCTAAAATGAGCATGTAGGATTACCAGATTACCCAAAAATTCCCTGAAACACAACACCCATTGTATCACTCTGACCTTCTTCCCAAAATGAATCATGGTACTTTGTTTTGGCAGGTAAAAGACCTACAAAGATTCAGCCAATCACACTGTCAGTTGTGAAGCTTGACCAATCAGCAGCTACTCGACCTAATACAAGGTACCCGCACCCCCCACCAAAAAAAACCCAGAAGGTAAACTGCCAAATAGATGATTTATAGCTTGTTTTATAGTTTGAACATCAACAATGTACCCTAAAAGTGGAAAATGCAGTAGTTTGTTTCACATAAATCAAACAGTTTAGGCATCAAATCCCCTTAAAGTCAGTGTTGTGTCAAGTCTTCAGCTGTTTAGCTGGCTGGCAGACTTTACCTTGTAACATGGTGAATATGCCGTCCTGGTGCCAATAATTCAAATCTTACTGGAGCTCAAAGGTTTTAGAGAGATTTTTCAAGGAAGAAAACAGGGTTTTCTATAAAGCCGGTAGAGTATAAAGTTATAGCTTTGCTTTGACGGAGACCTGTGTAATCTGGATATGTGGCAGAATCTCAATTGAGACTGGGTGAAATGTGACCTTGAATTGCATTACCCCATGGCACAATCGACTAAAGAGAGCAGTGTCAGCTGAGTGGAAGCTTCAGATGGCTGCAGATCTTACAACACCTGTAAAAATAATTAAAATAAACCTTCAGAAACATAAATCAAGCTTCATGTCTTTGACTGTATGGACGCAGCTAATGACAGCTGACAGGAAGTCTTTTGAACTTTAATTATCTTGTCCTCCCTGCTGGGTATCCCCCAATATAACCTGTATTTGTGTTAACCCTTGAAGTCAGTCAGACCACACGAAGACAGTGAATCACGACTGATATTGTGCCAAAAAGATGTTATGACAGATGTCTGCACTGATTGTACCTGTTGGTTGTTAGACCAGAGCAGAACTGATCCATGAAAACTCTGATGAAATTCTCTAACATTTCCTCCTTTATGTGCAAACCATCCCTCCTGAGCGACGTCCTCCGACTCAATAACTTCATATTCTCTTTTAAAGGGCATCGGTTCCCTGACCGGATCACATCTGCTGTAATCACCATGTCAGTCGTTGAAATCGACTAACAATTGATCGGCAAATGATTCTGAAAGGTCAGTGAATCAGTGCAGCATGGATTCAGTCAACCCTATTTATCTAAAGGTAATTACATTGGAAAATATGATGTACTTTGTATTTGAGATTTAAAAAATGAGGGAAAAAGGAAAAAAGACCTCCGTCTTTGTCATTTGAGGGTAATTGAAAGTAACTGGTTGAAAGAAAAGGACTTTTTTCTCTCTCCATTGTCTAGTTTTAGATGCAACATTTCAAAGATTAGCTTTGTCATCTCGGTCATCTTTTTATGTAATTTTCACTCAAGGATTATTGGATCTTATTGAAACTGATTCAAATGAAACACGTACTCGTCTTGTGTCTTAAAAAGAAAGTAATTGCACCTGAAGATGAAAAAGACAAGACATTTTGTTATGTTTTGTACTATTTTAAGCAAAGCTGACAAAAAACAAATAGTGAAACAATGTAGAGCAGAAGGCAGGATTGTTGGATTTTATCAACAGTTTACCATCAAGTACTATTAAAATCACTTTGGCATCAATGCAATACACTTCCTGTATTCAAATACGTAATATAACCTATTGGTGCTTTTATTTGACACCATCATTTAGCTGGAATCTCAATTTAACAAACTAAATGTACAAATAAAGTTTTAAAACTCTTACATTTTTCAAAAATGCAACACAAATGAAATCCTTCTAACCATGTTTGTGTGGGAGTGTTTCCTGGATTCAGTGAAGTACTCTTTGGATGGAAAAAGCATATAAATATCAAAAAGACTCCAAAAGCATTTATATGGCATCACCATCTAAACTGGCAAGAAAATAGTTTGAAGTGATATTTTTGATCTTTCCATGTTGGTTTCTCTCGAAAGGTTATGAACAATGAATGTTGTTTCTGCTGTAGCTGCTGGTATTTGATTGGTCCTCGAGTCGAGGAAGATGAGATCGGATCTGACCGGATTGACAAGCTTCTACTGTCTGAGAACAACTCCAGTCTCCAAAGTTTCACAGATTTTCCTGTGAATGCTGTTTTGCAAACTTATCAAGAGTTATTTTTGTAGTAATTCCTGCTTCAGGAGCAGCAGCAGCTAATTGTCCTAGTCCTGGTCGCAGCCTGGAACATTTGCAGCTAGAATGCCATCATAGTTCTAACAAGAAAAAAAATAGCAATGCAATAAAAAACTGACAATTTTTTGTTGTTTTCCAATCAGCCTTTTTTATGCATTATCCTTTTTGTTGGTTAGGTTTAGAATCTGGTGTACTTCTTTGTTGCATCTGCCCCCTTTTTACTTTTAGGTAATGGTATGATCCTAGTCTGTTTTTGCACACAATTGGCTGTATATGAATTAAATTTTGGTGAGATGAGCAGGAGCTGCTGAAGCCTCAGCTCTTTACATTAGCTACAAAGAGTTGGTTCTTAGAACTGACTTGTTCTCAAAAGACACTTCGGTATCAGCCGGAGTTGATGGTGTCCATCAATGAGATGTTCATAATGTTGTAAAAAATGCAGAGTTTCTGAACTAGGACAATGTTATGGCACCTTTTCTTGACTTTTCAAAGTGCATGGAAGAAAATTTTATGTTCAGTTCTCCACAAGCCGAGAGGCAACGACTCGAGTCCTTTCAGTTCTTTTAAAACCAAGCAAAGTGGACCAATGCATAACTCCGCAATGTCTTCCTCCACCACCTCCTCCCCCCACCCTCCCTCTGCACATCTCAAAACCTCTGCCAGCTACGACTCCTCGGAGGTGAGCGTCTAAAGCAATGAACAAAGTTTCCGTTAATTATGGTTGTTAGTATCTCACCAAGCAACAAAGATTCCTTGATTTTGGCAGCAAATATTAGGTTGGAAAAAATAATTTCAGTTTTCTTTGAATTGCAGTGGAAAGAAGTGTTCTTCATTCAGATTTTTCAAGACAAAACCTGCTGGTTTTAATTTGGTTTTTAGCAGATTCATTATATTAATTTTTTAAAAGTTCTTCTACACAAACTCACTTCAAAACATATAAACTGTTCCTCCAACCCGTCATGCTTTATAAAGTTGTATGCTAACAGCTATGGTAGCAAGAGCAGCACCATCTCCACAGCATACTAATATTTAGGATTACACCAGTCTGGAAATTTTGCCAATTTGATCCTCAACTAGGGCGGGGAAAAATGGCCAAAAATATTTATCACGATATGTGTTTCAGAATTTGTTATAACAGTATAACAGACGATATGCCTGAAAGTCAGCATAATTGAAAACTTTGATTGTCCGCGTGCAGGTTCTGCAAAAAAATTGTGCTTTGCTGTGTATCTGATGGGCAAAAACCAAACCAGTTTCACACGACAGACCTTATTGCAAACCAGTACTGGTTAATCTGTCAGTCAATGAACCGCTTTCACCCCCTTCCTTCTCTGTCACCACCATGCTTCCTTCCCCATGTGCATATGCACAGATGAAAACAATGTATGTTTCACCCATATTGTACTGGTATTACTGTGAAAGGTATGACATGACCCAGCTTTATCCTCAATAGCCAACCTCATAAGACAATCAGCAAATAAACCCCATAATATACACATCACTTAATTTCCTTTGTGTTAATCAGCTATGGATAACCTTCATGGATTACAGCACACAAAGAACCATCTAAATTATATTGCCAGTAATTTACTGTAAGAAGATCTCTAAAATACACAAGATTTAATTGTGTAACCTACATTAACTTCAAAACCGAACCTCCCATCATGAAGTGAAAAGAAACCTCTTCCAAATTACTCCCCTCCGGTCTTCATTTTAATTGCGTGCAGAAACAACAACAATTACACAGTGAAAATTCTAATTTGATAAAATTATTGTAAATCACACTTTTATTGAGTTCCTATGATAATTTCCTCACTGGGTTCTCACAGACAAACAACAAGAAGAGTATAATCATCAGGCGGGATGCTCATCACAAAGTTCGAAACGATTCCCACAACACAGACACAGATTTGAGTTCTGCTCCCGATGCGGAAAGAGATTCACACTCTAATGATCGTTGGCGGTGAAAACGAAAGGTGCTTTTGCTTTCTCATTATTATTTCCTCATTGTTGAATAATTAAGACCTACTGTTATTTCCCAGCCACCCTCTATAATGATAGCAATAATTCATAATATGCTGATTAGCACTGTGACAGGGGGGTGTAGTGCAATCCAAATGGCACATTTTATTTTTTTTTCCATTGTCAAAAAAAAAATGGAAATGAAAAAACGACAGCACAATTCCACTGTGAGGCAAATGCATGAGAGAAAAATCGAAATTAGCTTTCATAGAATGGCTGAATTGCACCATGGTTTGTAATGCGCTAATAAGTATTCCTCCACATCTGTTTAGTTAGACAATTTCCCCCTCTGAGAGGCATTTGGGAGCATGAGCGGCTTGTTAATGGAGGTGTGCGATGACTTCAGGGTTGAGCTGACAGCTTGTTGTATCTAAGCTCCGATCAGGTTGTCTACTGCTTACCGGGGCTGAAACGTGTCACTCAAAGTCCACAGACAGGAAGTTCTTCCCAATTACTGAGTGGACGCTGTCCTCTACCTGTAAATGGTAACAGTCAGGCATCTTACATAGTGTTTGCTCTGGCGGCCGCAGAAAGAGCCACATCATCAGGCCTCTAAGCTTTTCTTTTCTTCTTTTTCTATTCTTTCTACCACTTTTATAACAAAGATTTGCATCAAAAAACTTTTTGAAAGCTGATTTATTCACTTATTGAATGATAAAACTTTCCACAGAATGTCATTTTAGTTGTTTTGACTTACTGAACTGATAAATTGGAGCATTTTGAGGCAATTGCCTTCAAACCATCACTAGCTACGTTTACATGGGCACATTTAATCGGAATAAACGCCCAATCGGATAAAAAAGACGTCATGTAAACATGTCAATCAGAATGTTTTGATCCGATGCAGCCTGATCCGAAAGAAATTTACTTCCGATCGAGAGGGGTGGTTTTGTCCGATCTTCATTCAGATAGACATGCATGTATACACCCATTCGGAAAGAAAGGGTGAAAAGAGCCCTTTGCGCATGCGTACAACTTCAGTGTGACGTCTTTCCGCTTTCGCAGACTCAAGTAGAAAACATGGCGGGAGGTAAACAGAAGTGGTCTGCTGGTGCAGTCATCCTGTCATCCTGCTCTCCTCTCCTGTGGTGGAGGAGCAGTAGTAATATGTATTCAGCCTCTAGCTTGGTTAATGCGACCAGTAAAAACCCAAACATAAAGGTAATCACCTGCAGAAGGTCCATATTGGGGAAAACGTGAGTCAGATCGAGCACACGATGGGGCGGGAAAGACGTGCAGAAAGGACGGAGTTTGGTTTTTTTTTCTTCCCCCAGAAAGACAACTCGCTGTGCGCATGCTCAACTCATTTAACCTGATTGAGTGCTTGGTGCATGTGTACTCATGGCATGATCAGATCATTTCAGTTAGTGTCCATGTAAACAGGGATTTGGGAATTCAGATCGACCAAGATTTTAATCAGATTGGGGAAATTTGGCGCATGTAAACGTAGCTAATGTCAGACATGATCAGAAATAGAATTTTGTATAGTCACTCATGTCCTAATGAGTCTTAATCAAACTGATTTTAAAGCCTTTCTGGTGATTATATTTATAACTTTCTTAATGTAAAAGCATTTGGAGCGTCATTAGTTTATATAATTGTCTTTAAAACTGGAAAATGTTTAGATTTTCTTGTTTCTCAACTGTGAGATTGTTTCATAATTTGACCCCAAAGTAATACAGAATGTTTTCACTGATATTCATACTTGAAATATTTTTAAATTAAACACTTGTCTAACAATTATTGTGTATTTTGTGGCAGCAGGTTAGATTTTTATTTGCATGTTATATTTGTTGAGCTTTGTGAACTGTAATATTTTAAATTTAAATTCAGAAATAAAAGATGGTTTACAGATTTCATCCATGTACAGAATCAATAATTTGGGTCCCATAACTGTAAAAGATTTATCATCTTTAATAAAGTAAACAGATAAACAGCTTGACTTATACATCTTTCCAAACCCAATATTTCCCACAAGTTGTTTTTATTTTGTTTAATGTTGGTTTCTTTTATTGTTGTTTTATTAATTAAGGGCACTAATGTATAAAACCAGTGCCTTCTCGGCTGTTGGCAACCTGGAACCCTTTTCAATTTAGTTTCTGTGAAGGTTTGAGAAATGTGAGGCAGATCTGTGAGAGAGCTGTGAAGTTCTAAAAGATTAAAAACCAAAAAGAGACTCAAAATGTTGCAGAAACAAAACAGGAGCAAGAAGCAACCTGTGGCGAGAGGGAGATCTGGTCGCTTTGGTCACTCAGTAGTTACTCATTAATTTCCATCCTGTAGAAAAGGAGCTGTAAAATACAAAGAGAGATGATTTCAGACTCAATCTTAAGTTTTATTTTAGCAGGTAAAGAAGATATAAAATAAGTGTCATGTCCATGTGTTGGTCATACTTGCTTTAGCAGAGTTTGTTTCATCCTCAGGTAAATGTGAACCTGAAGCGCTCTTGAAATTGTCGTGTTTGTGCTTTGCATTTGGATGCTTATTAATCAAGTGAAAAACCCAATTTGATACAAACAAGAGTTTCATTTGACCTTTTGCAGGCGTAAGTAGGTCTTGAATGATAAGTTCTTATGAAAGAGCATGCATCAATAGAACCCGCCGCCTCCTCCTCCTCCGCCTCTCCGCCTGTTTGTTGCCTCAGAGAGGAGATAGGAGTGGTGGCAGCGGCATACTGATGAGCCATTGGCTGATTGCACTTAAAACTGGCGTCAAGATGCATTTGAGTTGAGCTGTTTCTGCAGTTTGCATGAAGGAAAGCGTATGTGTGTGTGAGCCTGTTGGTTGTTTTACTCCCCGACATGACAAATTAAGTTAAAACAAACAGAAAATGTTTTTTTTTATCTTAAGAGATTTTTTTTTTAACTGTCACACACATTTAAATCTCTTTAAATTTAAACACACGTTCCTTTTGTTTTCTAGCTTTTAATATTTTTGTGGTAAATTCTTCCCTTCTTGAAACTTCATCAGATCACCTGACCTGCCTGTTTTTCCTCTTTCCTGTTCCCAGGTGTGGTTTGGAAGGACGCAGTCCAAATTGGGCCGGATGAGAGCCAGCTGTGACAGGTACGGCACTCTGCGCTGACCTCACCTTCCAGTCAAATTGCTGCTCAGTCAGGGGAGCAGCCGGTTTCTGGTTTAGAAAGACTCTCTGTAATGGGTTGACTCAGTAGTCGTACATATCACAAAGCTTTTAGCTGGAAGAACACCAGCAGGGACAGGAACAGAAATGGAAGTCATAATGATAGTCATTGATGCCTCTGAGGTTCACTCTTCCATTTACAGTTTTAGGTAAATAAAAATAAGTACACCCTCCCAGGATAACAGACCTGGTGCGTGGGGAGGAAACTAATAACAGAAGTGGAACATTTCTGAAGAGATATTGAAGGTGTGAGGTTGGATACTGCCCAAAATACCCAAACACGTCCACTTTCTTCTATAAAGCCAATAATATACGTTTTGACAGAAACATCTGAGTTTCACACACATCAATTTTTATGTTTCTGGTCTTGTATGAGAGAAAAGACGAGTTAAAACGATCCTTCAATTTCAGCTTTGAAGAGAAAATTCTAGGACATGGATGTCGTTTGGATGTTTTCACTTCAGCAGAATTTGAAAAAAACAAGTTTCACAGTAGTGAGAAACGCTGGGTGAAAGATGACTAAGTGTTTACATTTTTATGCATAAACACAATAAAGTTTAAAACATTAAGAATACAGGACATCCTCTTCATCTAAATTAAACATTCTGTAGTTAAATCTACAATTATTATAAAACTGCTATTACATAAAAGATACATCAGAATGTAAGTCTTGTTGACTAGTTTAAACTGATGATCATCATTCTGTCGTTTATTTGTTTAATATTTCATTTTAAAGCTGATCATTTCATAAATAAATGTTTGTGCTTCAGTGTTAATCTAACACTTAGGTTTTCACAACTAGAAGCTCCAAACTGTTAAAAAAAGTTGTTAAAACAGAAAGTCTGTGATGGATTTCAAATGTAGTCTGTGAAGTTAAAACAAAAGGCAGACAATTATTCTGGAGACTAAATCAAAGGCATGTTTTTTTTATCTCTTGTACCCCAAAAATCAGGTCAGTGAAAGACAGACATGAAGTGAACTGTGTAGCATCTTGATGGATATGCAGTTTGAAGCTCCTTATGGCCTTTTCTACCTTCAAGGGTTAGTTCAGATCTTTTGAAGTGAGTTTGTGTAGAAATTGTATAAACAATTAATATTTTACCTGTTGTAGATCGTTCTTTGATCAGACTCAGTTTGAAGAAATCCAGATTAGCTCTCACTGGATGTACTAGTTCAAGTGGGGTCAAGCCGATATTGGATTTTTTTCATTTTGGTCTTAGAACAACTGCAGCATAAAAAATGTCATCATGGTTCATGCGGACGTGTCAGTATAGACTTTTATATGAAGTTTCATATGATGTTTATTATGACTGTGGATGTACATCAGCTAGCTGCTTTGAGTAGAGTCTGCACTTGCAAGTCAGTCAGTAACTGTATCTGTTTGTTCCTGTTTAGGGTCACGGGGAGCTAGTGTTTATCTCCAGCTGTCATTGGGTGAGAGGCGGGGTCACACCTGGACTGGTCACCAGTCCATCACAGGGTCACATATAGACAAACAACCGCAAGTCAGCAGTACCACCCACTGCACCACCATGCAGCCCAAACTCACAAGTAACAAAATGGTTCTGTAGAAGTTAATCTATAATGCAAAAGTGACTGGAAAGGTTTATTTTAAAGTTTGTCTTAATTGCTTCAATTTATTGAAAAATTCAGTCGCCTTGTGAATGTTTGATTCTATTTTTTTTTTCTTCATCTCTTTAATCAGTCAGCTTAGTTTATCAAGTTGTCAACTCCTCCGTACAGCTCGTACCTCACAGGGTTGAAACTCTTGGTGAGTTTGGATATGAATGAACTCTTTTACAGCCTGTTCTATGTGATGCCAATCATGTGATTGTCATGCTAATTTCTATGTCACAGTGTAGCCACAAAGTATCTTAATGATATCTGTTATTTAGTTGTGATCTCACATCTTCTTTCTTCTGACATGGAAACTCAGTTGAGAAGCAATCAACACACATTTGTCTAATTTGAAAGATAATTTCAAAACATTCACAAGATTAAATTTGGAACCCCTGCAACAGTTTAAAGAGGCCCCTCCATTAAAAATGTTTTTTCTGAGTTTTCTGTTGAATATTGTTTGTTTTGGTTATTTGTTTATTTCACAATTTCAGTGTTTGCATAAATCACATACTGATCCATACTATTGTGAAAATGGACTCCCTTTGAAGCTCTAAGCTTATAAAATTGGGGTCCAATACACCCACCACCATCGAACAGTCAAATCACATGTCCAGCTAAAATAATACAAAAATAAATAGACAGGTGGACAATTATCTTGCATAGTCCTATAACCAAGAAAATATAGTACATATATATATACAGTGGGGCAAAAAAGTATTTAGTCAGCCACCAATTGTGTAAGTTCTCCCACTTAAAAAGATCAGAGAGGCCTGTAATTTTCATCATAGGTATACCTCAACTATGAGAGACAAAATGATGAAAAAAAATCCAGAAAATCACATTGTCTGATTTTTAAAGAATTTATTTGCAAATTATGGTGGAAAATAAGTATTTGGTCACCTACAAACAAGTAAGATTTCTGGCTTTCACAGACCTGTAACTTCTTTAAGAGGCTCCTCGGTCCTCCACTCGTTACCTGTATTAATGGCACCTGTGTGAACTCGTTATCAGTATAAAAGACACCTGTCCACAACCTCAAACAGTCACGCTCCAAACTCCACTATGGCCAAGACCAAAGAGCTGTCAAAGGACACCAGAAACAAAACTGTAGACCTTCACCAGGCTGGGAAGACTGAATCTGCAATAGGTAAGCAGCTTGGTGTGAAGAAATCAACTGTGGGAGCAATTATTAGAAAATGGAAGACATACAGGACCACTGCTGTCTCTTATACAC
>SSNP01000163.1:790528-802784 GCA_006937955.1 Pachypanchax playfairii
TTTGCTAGAGAGCATTTGGATGATCCAGAAGAGGATTGGGAGAACATCATATGGTCAGATGAAACCAAAATAGAACTTTTTGGTAGAAACTCAACTTGTCGTGTTTGGAGGGGAAAGAATGCTGAGTTGGATCCAAAGAACACCATACCTACTGTAAAGCATGGGGGTGGAAACATCATGCTTTGGGGCTGTTTTTCTGCAAGGGGACCAGGACGACTGATCCGTGTAAAGGAAAGAATGAATGGGGCCATGTATCGTAAGATTTTGAGTGAAAACCTCCTTCCATCAGCAAGGGCATTGAAAATGAGACGTGGCTGGGTCTTTCAGCATGACAATGATCCCAAACACACCGCCCGGGCAACGAAGGAGTGGCTTCGTAAGAAGCATTTCAAGGTCCTGGAGTGGCCTAGCCAGTCTCCAGATCTCAACCCCATAGAAAATCTCTGGAGGGAGTTGAAAGTCCGTGTTGCCCAGCGTCAGCCCCAAAACATCACTGC
This sequence comes from Pachypanchax playfairii, assembly GCA_006937955.1. Classification (NCBI taxonomy): domain Eukaryota; kingdom Metazoa; phylum Chordata; class Actinopteri; order Cyprinodontiformes; family Aplocheilidae; genus Pachypanchax; species Pachypanchax playfairii. Next base: position 791,026 of record SSNP01000163.1, read on the forward strand.
TCTAGAGGAGATCTGCATGGAGGAATGGGCCAAAATACCAGCAACAGTGTGTGAAAACCTTGTGAAGACTTACAGAAAACGTTTGACCTCTGTCATTGCCAACAAAGGCTATATAACAAAGTATTGAGATTAACTTTTGTTATTGACCAAATACTTATTTTCCACCATCATTTGCAAATAAATTCTTTAAAAATCAGACAATGTGATTTTCTGGATTTTTTTTCCTCATTTTGTCTCTCATAGTTGAGGTATACCTATTATGAAAATTACAGGCCTCTCTGATCTTTTTAAGTGGGAGAACTTACACAATTGGTGGCTGACTAAATACTTTTTTGCCCCACTGTATTTGCTCCACAGGTGTTCTTACCTTCATAGTGGGTGTGAAAACAGATCAACAACTTCTCTATCAGTTTTAATCTCTCAAACTACGCAGGTGGCGATAAAACCAGATTTCTCCTGAGTCCGAACAGCCTGTATTTGTTTCGTCACAACTCCTTTGTTCGTTAGTATTCATCAGCTCCCGCAGTTGAAACCATGCCTAGCATGCTGCTGGCTAAAAGCTGTAGAATAAGACGTAGCAAACAGAAAGACGCAATGTCTGACGTTGCCATGCACAGCGGGGCAGGAAATGGTATACCTTGTTCTCATAGGCTAGTTTGTTAGCCAATTTGAGTCCAGCAAATTTGAATAATGAATATGAACGAGCTGCTGCTCGAGGCCTGACGGAACAAGCCGAATTTTGATGCAGACAGATTGAAATGTCTGTTAGTTAGTGTTTCCTGACATTTTTTAGTTGTTTCATATGTTTCATATTACTGGTTAATACTTAAGAAATAACCACAAAGCCCTGAAATTTGTATGAAATGGCCTCTTTAAGAGCAGTTCTAGACACCTGAAATGACTCTACAACCATCTTGAGACAAACTTTCTCTGGTAAAATATTCAAGCATGTTAAAAATTCCAGTGACAGCAGATCAAAGTCCTACAAATATTTTGGAAACTCCCTTTTAAATCTGTCACCAACAGTCTGGACCCAGTGAGACTGAGGTTTAGCTACATGTCCAACAAGCTAACTGACATGTTTAGACCAAACCTCTTGACCAGATGTAGTCCAGTAGTAACTATTTACCTTCCTAATGTCCTTCCAAGATGGAGGCTTGTCTTGCAACTCGAGGTTGCTGTTTGGTACCAAGACAAAATCTAGGTAATGTCTGTTTAACTAAAGACAGCTGTCGCACAGCTTTCTCTCTGCTTTTCAGCATTATGTCACTATACATAATAACCTTCAGGGATATAAGCTGTTATCCTACATATGTCAGATGCTCCCTGTGAGCGAAAGTTCAAATCGTCGACAAATGTGAGCTGCCTCTGCGCCACAAGCAAAGACTCTGCAAAGGTCACTGCTCACTAAATCAAGGAAAGGGCTGGTTTAATCTCCCACCTCCCACCATACTGGTTTTAGCCATTAGTGAGCTTCAGTGACTGCTGCTGACTCCCACTCACCTAATCACCACTCACCACGGCAAATTAATACATGAATCATATTACTAATCTGCATGTAATTTGCATTTTCTAGCCATGAAGAGTGTTTTAACGTGTCATTTTTTAATTGCTGCAGCTCTGCAGCCAGACACATTGTGCTTTTTCTTTTCCTGCCATGTTATTATGTTTAAAGCTCTAATCTCACTGAAATTCTGGTTTCTGAACCCTACAATGAGGAAAGCTCCAAGATGGAATTATATTCAATGGTAGAAACCTAATTGAAATGAAGATTTGTCAGCCGGCAGGGAAACCTGTGTGTTTCCAGTCATGTTTTGCAGCAGCTTGTTTTTTGGCTTCAAAAAAGGGAAAAGGGGGCCTTTAAAGCTCCATCTAAACATCCCAACAGAGGGCTGGTTCTAAAGAACACAAGTTGGACTGCACAACATGAGTGTATAATATGAAAGCATGGCTGATTTCTGAGCTGAAATATTCAGTGAAAGGGACTGGGTTTGATGAAGGGAGTTGGTGGAAATAACATTCTGTAATGGTCTTTGAACTGCTTTAGGATCAGATCGCCTTGGGGATTTAATTTTGGTGACTAGCTTCTGAGTCGGGAAAATCCTTCTTCAGTGTGAAGGCAGTCATGAAACTCATTGTGTTGATTTCTTTTCGCTTTTTTGGACATCCGGAAGATGTATTCCCGTGCCCTTCACATCAAGAGCAAGTTTCCAAGAAGATCTTTCTTTATCATGATCGTACCTCGTCCCGCACCATTGCATGGACGGACTCGGTCAGACAGCACTGGGATAAAGCTACTGGCTAGAATATTAAGCTTTAGTATGAGACTACCACATTATGGGGTTGGATCCTACACATGAGCTCATCATGACACATCTATCTACGAATTCTAAAAGACCAACTAACACCAGTGAGAGTGTCACCACACACTTCAACCACAACCTCGATATAGAAGTGTATATAGACTATTCCAAACCGTTGTGGATTTTTCAGTCTAGCACACATGATGTGGCGCCTCAAGGCCTTGCCCAGACCCCAGCAAAATCCAATCCACATCCAGGCAGCTTCTTTTACTTCTTATTGGTGTCATCAACCAGAGTAAAGGGGGCTTTAGTTCTGACCAGACATATGAGCTAACAGTTAGCCACAGGATAGCTAGTTCTAATGCTAATTTCTACTATCTGAAAACAATTTTATAGCATTTCAAATAAACCCTACCTAAAAACATTTACCCTGCTGTTTGTTTTTGCATTACAGTATTGCACTTGAGATATTGTGGAACTCTGACAGGAAGTGTTATAAGTAGCTAGCTATGCTGCAGATAACCATAGCATAACCGAGTAACAATTTACACAAGTTTTAATATTTGTAGAATCACATTCACATACTGACATTTTGTAGATTTTAGTTGTTTTAAGATCACAGTAATCCACTTTAGTTTAGGCCCCAATCTGACTAGCCATTAAACTCAGATGATCTGAGTAGAACTAATCTCTACATTTCCAAACTGAAGTCATTCACACTGAGATATTCATGGTTCATACATTTTCCATAGTGACCCACTTCAAAAGATCCAAGCCATCCCTTTTAGGATTCTTTTTTTTTTATTAACATGGAGGGAAATCTTTAATTTCATTGCAGTTTGGAGTATTACATTAGCCCTAATTTCAATAATGATTGGTCGAAGTGTTACGCTGCCACCTCATTGTCAGGCTAATTGAGCAGGGCACTGCTGCTCCAACTGTAGGCACTATTTGCATAGCTTCATCATAATTTATCAAAGGCATCTCAGTGAACACTTTATCATGTCTCTGGACCAATTTTTCCAACCTTTTCTCCATGAATACATTATACCACTAACTCGTACATCCTCTCATGGTGCTGTCAAAGTCGGGGCGCAGTTTGTCATGCACAGCTTTGTAAGCCAACCAAATTCAAATATTGGCCAACAGCGATGAGCATCAAGGAGCTTGATGCAATTGTGAAAAGGCCTCTGAGATTCTCTTCTTGGCACGTTATAACTCATTAGTCGATCTCACCGATCAATCACTGCTGAATTATTGTGGGTCATTACAATTGTAAACTCTGAACGCTAGCCTCAAGAGAAAATCCATCTTGGCACAGTGGGAGGTTAAAAGCTCAGTGAAAAAGTGGTTGCTTCTCTCAGACTATAGACTGTACATAATTAATGCCAGTTCTTTTTCTACAATAGTAACTTAAAAATAATTGTGTTGGCCACATGTAATCGCCTGACGGATTTACAGATAAAACAACAATGATGGCGCTCACACACAGAGACACAGATGGCTCACTCAGAAGCAATGAGAAAACTGTTACGCTTTCATGCTTGATGCGTTCACGGACTGACATTGTTCGGCATCATTCCTGTTCAAGGGGTCTCCGAGTGATTATGGCATGGGGAACAACAATAAAACCTCTTAGTGTCATTAGATCAATGAAGTGAGTGTTTTATAAGCTTTCCAAACATCACAGTTGGAAAGGGCAATTTCAGAAGATTGTACCTGCCAGAGTAAATGAAAGTGTGGTGGGTTTTCTATTGACGAGGACAGAGAGGCTCCAGATTGGAGCAATAACTTTTAGAGATTTTGAGAACAGAAGTCAGAGGCGTGTAAATGCAACACAGGTTTTGTTGACGTTGTGACTTGATATGAATGTACTTTATGTAGATTTTTAAACTAACTGAATGAAATAAATGAAACATGTTGATGTCGTCTGGTTTGGGTACAGTTAGAAGTCTTGTTAATTAAGAAATATTGGCTTTTCCAAATGGCATAAAACTTGCTGGCTTTCTGTTAATGTTGACGCATAAAAATGGGTCATGGTTCTCCGTCTACTTCTGTTTTTCAAACGTGAAGCCGGAATACGATGGTTCCTGGAGCTGGAAGTCCCACCTACTCATCCACATGCAATCATGGTGTTTTTAAAAAATGGTACAACAGGAAAAACCAATAGACACTAGGGTTTAAGGAGTTGTGGTTTGAACAAGACACGTGTTCAGCATGTCCAAAACCCCAAACCTGCATCATCTTTCTACCTCACCAACCTCAGCTACATAAAGCTGAACCTCGTCGTGAACTAATGTTTGCCTGATCTGCCCTTTAAAGTATTTACCATCAGCTCCAAGTTAATACATTTTTTAGAATGCAGCATAAAAAACACTATTTTTCTGCTTTTGAAATAAGCCATTGCTAAACTGAAAGTTCTCCTATTTTTCCTCTTTAGATGAAAATATTCAAACTAACATTGACTAAAAAGCAAATGATATGAAAAAGAAGTCCAGTTGTGTTTGATTCAACTTGCTAACATTATGTCCTTGATGAGTGAGAAGCTACACCAGCATTATTCCTCATTTCATTTCAAATATTGTTCCTGTGATCTTCACTTTGTAAAGTACATTTTGAAACACAAATTTATTTTAGCTTGTTACTTAGCCTGATTGTTAGCCTTTTAGCCTGCAGTCGGTTTATTCCAGCAGCATGTATGCTAACTCTTGTAGCAGCTGTTGCAAACTTCTCTGTTACCTTTGAAAAAAGATGTGCATCACTTCTCTGCTAGACATGACTGACTGCGCTAATCAGTAACAGAAAGAGCGTTAAAAAAAACTGACAGAATTCCTTTTTTGACTACAAACACAGCTGATAGACAGATTAGAGGAAAAACATCTAAATGAAAAGAATTTGGTTTGGACTTTTTTAAACCAAAAACCAACTCATGCCTGTTCTTAAATCTGTCCATTTAAAAAATTTTGGATCTATAAGACCAGCTAGTTGTTCATTTCTATCCAAGAAAACAATGTAGTTTAACTGGTGATTGTTTAATTGAAGGTTAGTTCATACATGTAAGTAAATCAGTTGCTTACTCAGCTTTGAATTGTTAGTTTAAAGAAAACAGTCCATTTGAAAAGCAGATGATGTTTGAGCTTAACCACTGATGGCATGGTATCAAGGTGAAAGCATTCACAAATGAAAATGTTATGAAGAAATCCCTGCGACGCGCCTTCCTTCAGCGAACAGCCGGTGCATTTTTCATTCTTCGCTCCTCTTGTATGGTAAATCTGCTTTGGCCGTTTTCTGCTTTTGACTGTTTACCCCCTGCTTCTCTCCTACACTCCTCGCACTTTCAATTTCCTGGAGGTGTTTTGAACACACACACACTGAGCACACACCACCTCTTTGAACAGTGATGTTTGATGTTTGAAATGAGCCAAGCAGTCCTGCCTGTGAAGCTTTCTCTTTCCTTAAATCCGCTAGTCTTTTGTGTATTTAATGAGCGATTGCATAGTCTTAACCATGCGTGACTTTGATAAAGCTAAACTCTGTGTAGATGAATAGACCCTCCCTCCACGCATTGACAGCACTCTCCCTAAGATGGTTTTTTTAATGCCTTTACTTCATTGTAAGGGCTTGGACTTTGCTACAATGGTGTTTTGATGCTGCAGAGAATTAAAATCGGGTTCAAAAGGCAGAATTTTCGATGCTCGTATATCACATCCGCCTTTTGTCAACCAGTTCATTGTTCTTCACAGAAGAATTGGGAGGAGAGTAAAGTAAGAAGCAGGGAATGCAGCCACATGTTTCCCTCCAGAAACATCTTTTAATTCAGAACATTTTCTTTTATTCTAGCAACTTTCAAAGTTCTGCCCGGCACAATTTCTCTGCATGTGAGCACTCTGCCACACAACCTTTTCTTCAATCTGTGGGAGTTCAGACTTTGTAGCATCTCTGGTGGCTCAAATTGGGCTGCAGAGCATACTAAGTGCTTTGTGTCAGTGGGATGTTATGTAAAAGTAATTCTAGAGCTAATTTCAGTCTAAAGGAGCAACACTGTGGCGCAGTGGTGAGCTGTAGTAGAGTGCATGCCCACTTCCTCCAAATTTAACCTCACAAGAGACAAAAAGAGGGAGGAGAATCTTTCATTGATAAAATATTGTCTATCCACATTATCTTTTTGCGGTGATGGCGTGAATATCCAAGTTTAACAACAACCCTGGAAATTTAATCCCCCAACTTGAAGAATATGTAAATTTCTTAAGCGCCCATTTACAGAAGACAATAGCAATATCTTCTCTAATTGTGTCACCTGAAAATCTTCCATGAACACTAGTGATTCCAAAAAGCTATATAAATGTTGTGTTTATGGAAAGAATGTGCTCTTTTACAATGACTGATCCATTAAAACATGTTTAACAAGTTAGAGAACCTGGTCAAGGGATGCTTTGACATGTTTAAAATCAGTCTTTTATTCTCTCTTGGCAGACTGTATATTTATTGTTTAACATAAGGCTAAAAACAAGTAGATTTATTTTAATAAATGCCAAAAAATGAAACTTTTAGAAGTCACCAAATCTATTTTATTGCCTCTTTAATTAAATATCTAATTCTAATTCTATTTAATGTAAAAAATTCTAGTTTTTTATAGTGTAAATACAGATGAAATATTTTTTAAAGTGACAGTGGCAGAACAACAGCTGATGATAACTAGTTTATTAGCTGATTAGCAAACCCACAGCAGGTTTTTATTAGACATGCTAACTCTCCTAGCATGTGTAATTCATATTATCAGTTTACTTTGATTTTTTAATCCTTTTTTAATGAAGGAAACAATTCAAGGTGTTGCCAGTCATCCTACTGCAGATCGACAGTTTGCAAGGGTTTAACCATGACAGAAAAAATATCTAAGCATCGGGTAACTTGCTATGCCGTGTCACAAGCTAAGTTTGATTCACTACTGTCCTGATTCCACATGTTCCCATAGGCTATGTTCTCCCACCAGCTGTTATTTTCCAGGATATGAATAAGGCATAGTTCAACCGTCACCACCTTCCAACCATTTTTATCAAGCAATCTTATCTCAAACAACGCAAACCTACAGTTTCGTATAGTTTAAAAACAGATTTGTTGTTAGATTTTTCCTCCAGACTGCTGAATCTTACCGTCTTCCATTCGGGTCCAAACATCACAAACAGATTAATGGCACTGAGCTCAGGATTCGACGCCCATGGCTGTTTATGTCTATAAACCAACTGCTGATATTTGCATTTTGTCTGCAGAGAACGAAACGACAAAACTTGGTTCAAATTAGCTCCACTTTTAGATGGAAATTAGGATATTGTTAAGGGCTGCAGCAATGCAATAATGTTGTTGCCGCATGAGTATTTTATGTGTGATGATGTGATTTATCTTTGTTGTATGTTACTGAGGAAAGTATTTGATTCTGGCTCGTCATCTGTGAAAATTTGCAAATTTAATTTAAAAACATGTTTGACTGCTGGGTGAGAATAACCGGTTCTTGATAGATGCTCAATTAGTCTGTAGATGAAACTCACTTGTCACAGAAATTGTTTAGTAGTTCAACCTTCCAGCTAAAATAAAGGAAGATGAGTCATGAAATTATAGTTTCATTCTTTGAAGTTCTTTTCCATCAGAAAGACAGTTACTTTCTGTTTGTGTAAAACCACAGAAGTTCAAGGACTCGACAAGGGCTTGAATCATTTGAGACCCCCCTCCACTCCAAGACAATGATTCCTCCTCCTCTTTCTCACCCCTACACCCTCCCTCCCTGTCCTCCGTTATGACACTGAGCTATGAGGCCCGCTCTGACCTTGCGGCTGCTTGCAAATTTGCACCTAACTGCTTTTCTCACTGGGGAAAAAACAGTCACATGCCAACTTCTGCAGTGGGTTTGCCATTTTTGGATCCTCTGTCTTTACCTCAGGGGGGCTTCCTGTCATCACAAGGCCCTGCAGTCAACATAAACCCCAGACTGCTCTGCTACTCAGCACTCCTTCCTCTCCTCCTCCGCCCATCACACCTTCAGCATAATAAGTGTCTGCAGCAGTCGCCCCCTGACACATGGTGACCTGCTCAGACATTGGCTTCTTCACCCCTGCCCTCGCTCCAGGGCGAGACCAATTAGTAATCCGATGTATTTTATTCATGACCCCCACATCTCTCCATTGAAGGTCATCATAAAAGGCTATTACAAAGGCAAACTGCTCGGCTCTCACCCTGCTCATTATGTACAGCTCATACAGGGTGATAGAGAAGGAGGAGGGTCGAGGGATTATCGAAGTGTCGGCCGGGGCTGATCGCCATTTAAACACGGCGGAGATCCTCCTGCAGGTTTGTCTTTCAAAGGGACGTCTGAAAATGCGCAGTGCGGTGGGGGCTCCCATAGCTGAGGCAGCTGAAATTAAAGTGGAAATGACAAATTGGACTCTGGAGCCTGAGCTGCCAGGAAGGAGCGAGAACTTGCAGAGGAAACAGGAGTCCGTCTCCAGAGGAAGAAACCCACCTCGAATTATTCACCTTGAAGGGAGCAAACTTGACAGACACGAAGTGGAAGTTAAAAGCAAAAATTCCAAACCTCATGATATCAGTCAACAAGAGGATTCGGATTCAAACTAGAGTCTGACTTAATGAGTGCAATCTTGTCAAGCTCATTACAAAAGCTACACTGAATGAATGATTCACATTTTAATGCTCAAGGTTGGACTTAGAAAGTCAGCAGAGACAATTTCCTCCCAGCCTCGACAAAAAGAAGTAGGCTACACGTGTTAGAGGATTTAGCATTTGCAGCTTTTATACAAACACACTCAGCTCTGCACATTCCTTTAAAGGAAGCAACAGTTTGGTGAACAAAACAAAGACATAAAAAGGTGAGTTGTGGCCCACATCCAAAACGCTGCTTCCTGTTTCAGAGAATCAACATGCAGCATCTTCACTGGGATGTCTTACAGATTTCATCCTCTATATTATTTTAACGGTTCTGACATTCAGCTTTGATTGAAATCCTTTAGGAGAAAGAGTGATGTTCATCTGGAGATTAGCAAGATGAGAGCCACTCTAAATTCTTTAAAGTATATCAGTTTGTGTGGGTGGCAGCAAGCTGGCAGCTGTACCTGCAGCAGGTGGGTGTGTGCAGTACAACAACAGCTCAGTTGCTTTATGAATATGGCCAGCTCAGGCTCCATTTTTATTTTTACATCTTCTGGTTATATGTAGCCCATTATGAGACTGTTGAAATTAGAGATGTTTCATTAAGATTTGGTCTGTAGGTTAGAATGCTGCAAATGTTAGTCATAAAAATGCAAAAAATATGCAAATTTTAGGTTGAATTGTAACACTTCTGGTGTTTGTCAAAAACCACAGATGTAGTGCAAATAATTATTTAATACGTTATTGAAAAAGTAAATAGAAAGTTTTCTGAAAAAACTGTCCTTAGAAATTCTACCAAATTTTTTAGTTTGAACAAAATATAAAAAACTAGTTGTGTAAACATTTTCTATAGAATGTTTTTCCTACACCTTGTAAAACCAAAACTAAAATAATATTTCAGGGCTCAGAATACTTGTATTAGGTCTTTCTGAGGCTGAGCAAGCAGTGCTTTAGTTCAGTAATTATCTTACTAAAAGGACTATAAGGAGTGCCGCAAGGCTCTATTTCAGTTGCTTTTTATTTATCATTTCTGTTAATTAACTTGATTTGAACATCAGCTGTGCAAAGGTGCTTTTTAATATCGACGGCACAAGAAGGTTCTTTGTAGAGGCGTTTATTAATTCAGTTGTCTGTTCGCAGGATAACTTATGAACAGACATGGATATTAGTACAGATTAAGGATCAACCATCCATTAAAATAACCCGAGAAACCACCATTGTGAAAATGTCATTTTTCCTGAATTACTATTGAATTAATGAAAATAATATCAAAATTAATTCTAACAAACATGGCTATATTTTGATGATCAAGGTGTACAACACTGCTAATCAATTAAATTAATGAGTTTTAATCGTATTGTTGAAATAAACTACCTGGTCTAACTTAAAGCTGTGGAGCAACCTTTCATGTCATTGAATCATTTCAAGACTCCTCTTTAGTTCAGCTTATCTTTATTACAGACAAGGCTAGATGCTCTTTTCCATCTTTAAGAAGAAGCCACAAGTCATCCCTCAGTGATGACTTTAAAAGGTAGTGAGATGGAGGTTATTAAAGCATATAAATATCTTGGGATTTTCATTGATGCTTCTCTCACTTTTAAACCATGTAAGTGTGAAAAGCCTTGTAAAAATAGCTGAAACTGGGTTTTTATTTTAGATTTAAAAAAGTGACTTGTTGCTGCCGCCTTTTTATCTGTGCTGGACTGTGGGGATGTTTTGTAAATAGATGCCCTTTCACTGAGGTTTATTACAAATTGTAAACCTTTGACACATCACTGTGACTTATATCAAAGAGTGGGGATGCATTTTTAGCGAATGGCTGTGCCTTTGTTACTCCCTTTTATATAAGGCACTTGTCGTTCTTGTGCCATCTTGTTTTTGTGATTTGAAGCACTAGTCTTTACTCTTCTTGATCTCAGGATTATTTGTTGCTTTCTGTTCCATAGGCCCATACTAACAGTGTTTTTGTCCATTCTTCTTCTTTTCCATGCAACAAGCAGGTGATTGACGGGGAAAAATGACAAAACTGATTTCACAGAGTACCTTTAAATTCAAATTGCTTGTGTTTGAAGCTGATTTCGTTATATGTACTTGTTTTTGGAAATCCATATGTGAAATTTTACAGTAACTTGCTTTCAGTGGCTTTGTGATTTTTTTTTTTTTGTTGTTTTGGAGTGCCTGATGCATAGATTCATGTTATGCTGCTTGTCTTGGTCAGGTCTCTGGGTTTTTAATCTATGGGATGTAATGAAGGTTAAATAAAATAAAATAAGGTTCAAAATCTTCAAATTAAAACTCTAAAATACATTGTAAATATCTGTGTCATCTTCAGCTGTAATTTTTTTTCGTAATGACACAGAATGCAGCATCAAGCAGACATCTTCAAAGCTGTACCACTGTCTTCCTCATGGGACTTTCTCCCACTGATTCAGGCCAAACCCTTGAACTCTTTTTCTAACATAAAAAAAACATTGCCAAACTAAGAAAACTGACATCACATGGCAGTAATTTGTCACATTTACCCATTTTGAAATTTAGTTTTTCAGTTTTAAAATCAGACACAAGTCAGTTTATTTACTTAAAGTGCAAAGCAAAAATTGTATTCTGCTGCTTCATTTCAATTAGAACTGCAGCTCTATGTTCTGTGGGACTGGAGCTTGCACACTGATTTAGAAATAAATTAACAGATAATCACTCAATGCAGCTCTGCTCTACAAAAAGCCCTATGCATCAGAGTTATCAACCCATAAATGTCCATTAACAGGCAGTTAAGCTTTTTTGAGGGGTTGGGGGGGGGGGGGG
>SSNP01000163.1:802794-898459 GCA_006937955.1 Pachypanchax playfairii
GGGGGGGGGGGGGGGGGGGGGGGTAATTGCCTTGAATATCTTAAAAAATGAAAAGAAGAATGAGGCACGCTGCCGGTTTCACCAACAAACCCCACAGTAAATACTATAAAATGAAGTGGAGCTTAATTCATTTCAAGATTATGTATTTAAAGGAGCTCCTCCATGAAAAAAGGCCCAAGTTGATCTTTTTTTCAAACTGAAAGCATCTTAAATCCAATTACATTATTTTGGAACAGATTAAATGGAACTGAAGCAGGTGAATAATTAGTTTCAAAGATTAGTTTTTGCACATGCGCTACTGAGCTAATCAGCACATTTCTGACATGGTTTCTGAAAACACTGATAAAGTTTGAAAATTACCTGTTTAGATCTACTGCAATCCAAAACATGGAGGGGGGAGGGGGGGTGTTAATCTTTGAATACATTGACACTAGAATTCTAATCAGCTAAAAAATAAAAGTAAAAATGTTTGTTTTTTTTAATCAAGTCTTTAAGAACATGACTATCATTACCAGTTATTGTTCTTTTATAATACAGCACTAAAAGAAATCATCTCAGAACATCAGACAGCCTGAAGCCGTGTTTAAATCTGAACAAACCTGCCGAAAAGCTTTTCGGGTGGAAAATATTTGCACAAAAATAGCTCAATTAAATTGAAATTACTGATCATATTGGGATCTTCTGAAGCAAATGAATAAAAAGACTCCTAAAACATCAGACTATTTAAAAACGTAATTAAAAATTTAATGTGGTACTGCAATGAAATATTCAGTAATAGCTCATGCGTGGTATCTCTACTGCCATAAGCCTTAATCTGAGAGGGTTATTGCACATGGAATGAGAGGAGGGAGTGAAAACAAGGCAGGCTGAATTATCTACCGTACGGTGTAATGACCCGCCTTCCTACGCCTGTGTAATTTAATGCTGGCTTTGCAGGACACACTCGGTGCTTGTGTAATGTATGGTGCTGTGCATGTCGGGTCATGTAAGCTTTTAATGAGAGAGGCACTGATGAGGGTTTGAAAAGTAATAACATCTTAAAGCCTTCTGTCAAAAGACCACCCGTTATCTGTCCCTGCTACCAACTTTTAAAGGATTATTACTAACACATGTAGTGAGTATAATAAGTATGTACATACTGAGTTTTAAGGGTTATAGTAGGATATAAATTATTATTACTTTGAAAAAAAGGTGAGCTACATGGGGTGATGGGTTAACAGAGATTAAGGAGTATATGAAGACTAAGGCTGCGGCTTGTAGAACCTTTTGATCTGATAACAGGAAGTAGTTGTTTTCTGTTTGACTTTATCAGTGTCTCACATCGAGTTTACAGCTTGTCTTTATGCGCAGCTCTTTACAACGATGGTAACTCAGATCAGTTAGTTTTTTCTGAGTTTTATGTTGAATATTTTTTAGGTCCACAGGTGTTCTTGGTTTCGTACCAGGTGTGACTTCTCTTTCTGATTTTTTTTTTTTTTTAAATTAGGCAGGTGCAGAAATAAGGCGAGTTTGAAAATCCTTCATTGTGACGTCACACTGATTTTGCCCATTTGTATCATCAGCTCATGCAGTTGAGACCACGTCTGCAAAGTTATCCATCTTACTGACATTACGTCAGACTTTTACATTTCAGTCACAGAGAACATAAAATTCATCTGATAGTCAAAGCTGATTCAGAGCAAAGAAAAAGCTGAAATTCTGGAGAACAATGAAAAAATGTTCTAGATCTCAAGGATCAAGCTGTTGGACTCTGACCAAACATGGACTTTCAGCTTTAACTATCTAAATTCATGTCAGCTTCTTGTGAAATTAAAAAACTCTGCATGAACTGCTTCAGTCTCTCCGTAGAGATGTCAAAGATCACATAGACTTTTTATTTTCTATTCGGCAGAAAACTTATCTGAACTATATTCATGACAGATAAGTGACAAACTAGTAACTTATGCACATGTATGCTGAGTGCAGTGGGGCGGTACTTTCTGTCAGTGTAAGAAGGGCTTTGGGAGGAAATTGGGAGCTACTGCTTTACTTCATGTAGGTTGAGCTCTGACCATGTTAACACCTTGATTCTGTTCTTTAGTCCTTCTGTTGTTGATTTGTTGCTGTGTTTGGGATCCTTGTTCTGTTTACTGACCCACTTTCAGCCAAACTTCCCAAATCATCAGCCCTCCACCACCGTGCTGACAGTCAGTATGAAGCCTTTGTGCTGATGTTGTTGTCTCCAAACATGGTGCTGTGCATTATGGGTAAATCTCTATTTTAGTCTTATCTTTCCAAAAAACATAGAAACTTTACAAACCTGTGCTTGCTGCCTTGTTCTATTGAGCACCTCATTACACCTTATTAAGACCCTGCTGTGGTCTCCATGATTTACACCAGGAGTCCCTAACCGTGGTCTTCAGGGCCCTCTGTCCTCCATGTTTTAGATGTTTCCCTTACCCAACACTCCTCATTTAATCGTATGGGTCATTAACAGGCTTTTGCAGAACTTAATGACTCATTGATTAGATATTTTAATCATTTGAACCAGGTGTGTTGGAGCAGTGCCGGGCAGTGAGCTTTGGGCACCAGGGCTGGGGACCTCTCTTCTACACAATCTGTTGCCAGATCTGGAAAACGTCCTTCAACCAGTCACAACACTGCTGCATAATTAACACTCACCGCATAGGTTCGTTCTACTTAGCTGTTGTCCATATTCTCTGTGATGCTCTTCTAACCCTCACCACACTATCAACAACCTTACCACATACCCAAATACAGTACAGACCAAAAGTTACCTACAGTGGCAGTACACCCAGGACCCCGTCCCAGCAGGATGTAGCTTTACTCTAGATCAGACATCCTAAGACAAAGCTGACGGCATGTAGGGGTTGTAGTCTTGGGATCAGGCCAACATGGCCAGTCCTTTGAATTCCTAAGACGCAAAGCCCCTCTGGTCTGTGTGCCATAAATTTTGGATTCGTTGCCAGCGGTACCACCACATTCCTCCACTTCCTATTGCCACTTTAAAATGGCAAATTCTTGAAACTGTTTGTTTTTCTAATCAGACCTTCTCTGCATTGAAATCATATTTCTGCATTTGTAGCAAACTTTTCAAGTTTATAATCAATCTGTAGTTAAAAAATATTTTCCCAGCCTATGTTTTGTTTTTGTTTTTATTCATGTCCAAATCTTTTTATTTTGCACCATAAAATCTAAACATTGTTCTTTAGCTCTAACCTGATATACAGCAGAATGGAGCGCTGATGAAGGTGCTTTTTAATATAAGTACATGTGTCTGTGTTTGTGATCAGAGAATCTCAGTATTCCCGGACCGTGACCTTTTTCCAGAAGTTTTGTACAAACTCAAAGCCATCAAGGACCTATCACAATCTATTCCTTGTCATGGAAAACCCACTAAGTTCTTCAAACACAACCAAGATACCCCACCAAGACCCTGGAGACCTCTGGAGACTGAAGGCTCTGTCCTACAATTCTTCTAAACATGTCATAATGTTTTTTTGTCTTTTTCTAGTTGCAATGTCATGACATTAACATGTAACTGTCTCTTAGGGTTTGTTTGGGTTGACTGGGACATCGACTCCTTCTAAAACTCATGACTGGGATGTTTCTGACAGACAATCTTTGTTTAACTTTATATGAAAAACTTTTAAACCTATGAAAACATCTTTATATAATACACCTACAAAGTGTTTCCAAGTAAAACAGAACGTCCTTATTGAGACTGTGTAAAAAGACACTCTTCATGTCTTCAACAAAAAAGACAAACATGAACATGAACTTAGTCTTCAACCTTTTTTAACACCTTATCTGCTGAAGAAAAATTCAATATGCATTTGCTAATCAAACATGTCAAGTCATTAGAAAGATTAGTCTTTCTCTGCATGACTAGCATATCGTTTGGCACCAAGTCAGAGATAATTAGGAGTCATTTAAACATTTTCTGCGAGAGCTCTGCTCATTTTCTGTCTCACTGCACCCAAAAAACAAGGTCTACATTGTCAGTCAATAGCTGGAACAAGACGTGGAAAGGGTCACGCTTTGTGACTTCTACTTTTTTATTCAGCCAATTTCTGAGTTAGGAGGAACAATGTTGAATTCATCAGTGGTGCAACGTTTTTAAACACCGAAATAGACCCGAGTACATGAGTTTCAGTAATGGCTCACTAATTGGTGAGACATTTTGTCACATACACTGGGTGCATAACAATGTTTCCTCCCCCACACACACACCTACACACCGGCTCTTACTTTTGCTATTTGCTCCCACAAAGTACTACAAATTGACTGTAAGGATGAGTTTATAACTGAGGTAATCTGAGGTATTTTTTGCGTGTGTGTTTGTTTTGTTATGTGAACATGCACCTGTGCATATTTGCTGGAACTTTGGGGATGAAACAAAGAGCCAGTGTGTGCCGTTTGGCTTGAGTGAGACGGAGGAAGGGTTCAAGAGTGCAGCCGTCGCTCTGGGCTCGAGCTGCCGCCTGCTGCTGTGTTTAGTTTTCTCCGTTTACGTGCAGGTAAACAGACGGCGTTCACACGGGGAACGAGGAGGAGATCAGAAACCCCTGTGACGAGCGGGAGAGGGGGAGTCGCAAGGGGACCATTAAGCTTACAAAATGAATTTTTATTGGCTGAGGTCACACACTGCTGTGTTTGTTCTCCATCTGCTCTAAGGTCCCCGATGACACTGGCATGAAACCACTTAGTTTGACTTGCTTCAACCTGCCGCACCCCCCATGGGTTCTATTTACTGATTATCCATTTTTGTTTTATTTATTTTGTCACATTCAGAGAAAAAAACTCATGTTTCCTTGTCATTTTGAACTAGGAGACCAGCTTCATTGATGTTACAGACTGAGCTTGATGTTAGTTCTTAAAACCAAACACTACAATAGTAACAGTTTTACTACAAATGTATATTTTTTAAGCTCAACATCCGTGGAACTGTGATTAACAAAAAGTTTTGCTTGGAAGCAACATCTAATTCACATATTCAGTGTCACAAATCGTCTTTTCATCCCCTGCTCTCCCTGATCTTTTTTTTCCCTCCTCCTCCTCGTCCTCCAGTGAGTCTTTGATGGCAGCAGTGTGTGCGGCTTTGTCACCTCTAGTGTGATGTGCCGCACTGTTCAGCCCCTCAAATATTCCCTTTGATGTTACCAATATGTCATCGGTCGTCCAGGCTTCGATTCAGCCGTATGTTCAAAGAGGCAGTGGAACATCCGGAGCAGCGGCCCGGCAGCTAATGAGCCTAGCAACGATGTTTCAAACCAGCTGTGCCCTGGTTCTAGTCACCTGGCAGCAGTAACGATTGTTGTAGCTGAGTGAAAGTATTCTTAGAAATAGTTGTGTAGGCAGGATGTTGTAGGATGTGTCAAACTCCAGGGATAGAGATCATTTTAATAAACACTGAAGCATTTTATTTATCTCTCTAAACACACTGAATAGGTTTTTGGGTTTTTTTCCCTTTGATTCATAACTTAATCTGTACCCATGATAGTTTTGTTGATTTGCAGACATTATGGGAGACTTCCATGACTTCCCTTGAGGTGGCAGAATGATACTGCAGCTTAACCCAGCAGTAAGTTGAAACAAATGGCAGCAAAGAAAATTGTGGTTATTTTATTTCTTATTAGCAGATGAAAATAACAGAAAATCTTAAAGGAGAACGCCCGTTTTTTGCAATTGGGGCCTTATTTATTCTGTGAGATGTGTTTTACTCGTCATCAATGGTACTTTTTTGCGATTCGGATTCGTCTCGGAGATTTTTGATTCACACGGCAAACACCTAAACGCCAATAAACGAGAGTCAGTTGGGCCTGCGTTCGCCGACCCTAAATCGGTTTAAAATCAGTTCAAATCCGTTATTTTTTTAATCTGGCCATTAGGATACTCTATTGTTTATTCCGTTCCAGTGCCATTTTGAATCCTGCGCTCATAGAAATGATATTTTTTACAGTGACGGGAGAGTGACGTCATCTCTCCGCGCGCCCATTCTATTGGTGCAGTGGCTTGGCTTCCTTTGTTTATCATTTCTATGATACACAATCATAATCAAACACATCTCACAGAATAAATAAGGCCCCAATTGCAAAAAACGGGCGTTCTCCTTTAAACAGTTTCCTGTTTATATTGAAGCCAATGTTAGAATTGCAGCACATTTGCTACAGGAAGTTAAAACATTACCAGACTGTTGACTGTCCTTAGACTGATTTTTGCCATGTTTTTAACTTTTATGCAGCTTATTCTAACTACTTTGTAGTTCATTTCAAAAGAAAATATGGATAAGAAACTTATGTTCAGTGAGTCAAACAGAGAGACGAAGCACACTCACAAAGTTTCAGATTAAGTTTTGAATTAACAGTTTTTTGCATGGACATGTTCTTGGCCTCTTTTTGTTTTTTAACTGTGACTTCTGATTTCAATATATCTGACCTGTTGCTAGTTACCTGAACACACCATCTCATCACATGTTTTGTTGCTCATATCAATGATGAGTTAAAATTTTTCCTAGGGCCCCTTAATTTCTTTGTTTTTACATCCTGTATTTGAAACTTGGGGTTGTAATGTAAGTGTATTATCACATTATGCAGCAATCAGACTTTTCCATCAACCAATTATTTATGCAAATCTGAACTTGTTGGTATTGATAAATTTCATCTGTGAGTACCATTAAAATTCCAAATTATAAAATTCAGCTTAGTGTTTATTATACTGTAGAGACAAATATGTATTTGATTAAAGATGGTTGATGTCTATTCAGAATTAATAGGTGCTTTAGAGCATATACAAGCTCCTTAAATGTTTATTTGGCATGATAATAAGAACAAACACTTGCATTTTAGTGGGCCTTTCACTGCCTTTGGTGTTCGGACTTAATAAATTCTGTTAAACATCAGACGGCAGAGCAGGTCTGTGGACTTGACTGGGCCTTATGGTTTCAATAAAATCTGGCAAATTAAAAAAATAAATAAAAATGTCACCTTGTACAAAAATACAGCCATCTTTTTATAACCATGTCTGCTGGAGGTCTTTATTTTCAAATTATAGATTGTTCCAGTTCTGTTTCTGAGCTCAAGCTGTAGATGCTCTGCTCTGATAATGAAGTGGAGCAGCTATAGTTTATATATATCTCTGAGCATCGTCTTCTCGTAAAGTTACAGAGTTGAAAGGGCAAAGTCAGCTGGGTGTCCACAGCTAACATGTTCATTAGCTTTAGCCATGGAAACATGTCTGAAATAATAAGCCATTAGTGTAACTGGGGAAAGCATCATGACAACAGCAGTGTTTTTCTGCTTATGGATGTACATGTGTCAGTGTTTGTGTTTATGTTTAAAGGAAGTAGCATTTGAAAGTGATCTGCACAGTCATTAGCACCCAGCAGGCTACTGCCGCTCTCCTGCAGTGGAGAACTGAAACCGGGCTCATTAAAGCATCTCTGTTTAGAGCCAGGCCACATTTGCTCACCTTTGCATGACTTCTGATTATCCTAAAAAAGCAGCAGATCAGATCCACATAAAAATGTCATTAAAATACCTCAAAATAGAAGCTGAAGTCAGTCTGTAGGAAAAAAAACTAATGGATTTTTAATAAAATGCTCTTAAAATGATTATGTACTTTCAATCAGTTGACATTTTTAGGTGAAAATGATGGAAATGTTCACAATTTAGATATTTTACAGAATTAATATTTCTATTTTGTCTACTTTTCCCACAGCTGTCAACTTTTTAATGCAGTTGAAAGTTTTTAGCTCTATCAAAGGCATATTTTTCATAATTTTAGAGTTTTGGCAGCAAAAATGATAATTGAAGCTAGCTATCTTCAGCACTTCTGGTTCAGTGTGTAAAATTTTCAGTTGTAATTTTCTAGTATTTTGGCTGGACTAACCATGTACCTGCGTAGTTTAAGAGATAAAAACTAAAAGAGAAGTTGTTGACCCGTTTCACACCCACTATGGTCTGGTTCTTTGGTGCTGCCTGAAGCCCAGGAAACAGTTCACTCATGGAAGAAATATGTATTTGATTAAAAGCCAGAAATGTTTTAGTAGCATACACCACACTGTGTAAAATATTAAATGATACAGGAGAATGATAAACACAATTTACCTATTTAAAAAAAAAGTGCAAGCTCAGCTTGTCATTGCATACTGCTTAATTAAAACCTAACCAACACTGATATTTATCTCTCGCTTTTCAGTTAAAGATTGTACCAAATTAGCAAGCTACTAATGCATGTAATTTTGGTTTTTGAACAAAAATAGATTTTAGATGACATGTTGCATTAGTTTTGTTCTTGTGACTCTACTTTTTGTTCAGTAGTTGACTGACTGACCGCAGGGTGCTAACCTGTTTCCCATCACTCTACATTAGTTCTGTTGTTGCAACAATAAAGCAGAGCTGACAGCTCTCATTACCCGGGAAGTCAAACCAAAAGTCAACTCTGACCTCAGGCTGTGTCAGCTGTGATTTCCAACAAAGCCTTTAACTTTGGTGTCAATGGCAACCTACTAAGTTTAGAACAATCGGCAAGCAACTGTCACCAGAAGAAAAAAACAAATAAAGTTGTCTTTTTAATTGGCAGACATACAGTACATCTGGTTTCAAGGTATTTTGCTTTTAGCTAAATATTTTCACCCAAAGAAAGAGTATTTAAAGTTAGATTACTAAAATACACAAAGTGGTAAATACACCATTTGTCTTGGGGTTTTCTTGTAATGACACTCAGTTGACTGTAGAGTCTGACGTCCATGTTGACATTCTGGACTGAGACTTTCTGCAACCTTTACAGCTCGTATTACGCTATCACCATGTTACAGGTGCTAGCTGTCTTGTTTCAGCTGGGACATTCTGTATACTGGTCTAAATTATTTTACCCCCATATTCAACTACCATTTTCAGACTGCTACATGAAATTCAAATTCAGCCAGACTTTATTGATCCCTGAAGGGAAATTGAGTTCTTCTTCAGAGAGTCAATATAGAAGGTTCTAGCTGTGGTCAGAAAGGATCTCCTGTTTGTGTTGCTACAGGACTGAAGAAGCTTCTGACTGTTAAGTTAGTGTTGTTAAGAAGATGATGAGGCTTTTCCATCTTGTTCTTTAGCCTCCTTTGAACAATCAAATCAAGAGGATCCAGATCAATCCCCAGAACTGAACCAGTTGATGCTCCTTTTTAAATCTCTGTCTGCCTGTACTGTTTGTATCCAGGCAAAGACACACTGGAGTCCAGGATATGTCCGCCTCTCACTGAAACACATGATACTGCATTCACGATACTCTGGCTGGGTTTTCAACAGTGTTTCGTTTTCATCGATCTTATTAACGAGATCTAATATTCATCAGTGTGACTGATGGAAGAAGGTTTAAACTGCTTCTGTGTCTCTCTTCACTTTGTTCCTGATCTACATCCACGTCGTCTTCTTCTTCTTGTTCACACGTCAGGGATTTGGGGTCTTAGTTTTAGCAGCCTATCATATTCTGCTTCAGAAAGGTCCATTAGCTTCTCTTACTTGTAAAAAAATGTATTTTGCTGCTATGGTTATGCATCATAATATAAAATAGAGTAACATTTACAAAAGTCTGTGAATGTGCAGCCTGCCAAGAAGAAGATACTTTTCCATATCGCCCTTTTATTTTATGCTCTAGAAACCAAAAACAGCAGATGCATTTTTCTGTGTCTTTGTACTGAGAGTTAATACATGAGATAAATTTGTGAACGCCATCAACATAAGCAAGCTACAGCTGTTTCCGGAAGCTCTTTAGCCAAATTAAGTATGTACTTACTCTTTACTTTAACAAATGCTGTTAATGTGTTTGTTCTTGCCACCTAGTGGGGTGGAGTAGGTGGTATTTTTAGACTCAAGCGGGAGGCTTTTTTGAAAAAGATTTTTTAAATTGAGGGAAAAAAAAAAAGCTTAAAAAATCTGGAGTATTGAAGATGGGCCTTTGGGTTGAAGTTTTTTGTTATTTCGCTGAGTGATGCACGATCTGATCTTGAGGTGAACTTACTAGGATATTCACTACTAGAAACGCTGAATGCACCATCTTGCAAAAAAAAAAATCTTTCTAAAGAATGATGGACTCCAAATAGAGTCAAAATGTCCTTATATCCCTACTGAGCATGTAGAAGGAATTTGCTATTTCTGAACAAGGTAAACAATGAAAAAGACAGAACACTTGATCAACACAGTTTAACAGCCGTCTTTCTATCATGTAATTAAACCTAACTGAACATTCGCAGCAGCATAGCTTGATGAGTCCTGCTAATTGGTCCCACATTAGAAACCGTAATCACGACTCTGGCTTCAAGAAAATGGGTCTTACGTCGTCACTGTCACTGTTTTTGCAGCAGAAGTATTTGACCGTGTAGATTGAGTGTGTGTGCGTGCATTCAACTGTGCACTCAGATCTGTGTGCTTGAGCGCCCTTGTTTCCAGAGCTATTTTTTGATGTTGAATAATTCAAGTGAATCTGAACAACATGTGTGCATCTGTTCTGCTATTAACACTATGGGAAAAACTCCTTGAGTTAATTGTGGAAAGAAGAAACGCTATAAGCTGATGGACGCAGCGCACGAGGCGAGGTTTGGTTGCTTCCAACATGAACAATACCTGACATCTGGACAATGACTTACTCCATCTTAGGATTTGTTACGTTGTTCTACCACCTACAGATAACGTTCCCTTGGTAATAGAAGGACTAAAAAAGAAAACAACAACATTGTACATCTTGTCAGTGTGTTCAGACTCATTGGTCTATAATCTGATATAATAAACACTCGGGACTCTGACTCAACTGTGACTATGGAGACTTGTGCTGAAATTTAGATTTCAATTTAGATTTTGAGTGCAAACAATAAATGTAACTGGAAAAAAAAAATTTTTAAAGCTTTTTTCTTCACAATTTAATCGTGCTTTTATTTTGATATCCCATCCAGTTGACATTCCCCACTTCCAAAGGCTTAACTTTCATGCAACTTGAAGGGTTTTAAATATGAAGCACAAGTAAATGGGATGAAAAGCACCAGTAGGGCAATAATACATCACCTTTATTATTAAATAATAATGCTGACTGGTGTTGTGTGAGTTGGAGTCCAGAAATGTTTCTTTATGCTTCTACTCCTGCTGTTCTCATGCAGCTTGGACACCTGGGACTCCATGGCAGTGCTTTTCTTAGCAACTCCGTCTGTGTTTTGTTCATGTGACTGATCAATCAAATGAAAATAAGTTTAGTTGGTGTCTGTCATTGCTTTCATCTAATCCTGAATTTTACAAAATATTTCTTTGACATATTTCTTATCCTAAATATAGACGTATCACCATATTTAAACTATATCTTGTGTTATTTTGAGGGTTTTTGTTCTTAAGGGACAACCAGCAGAAAGGTATTGATGAATATTTATTTTTCATAATCATGATTTCAGTTTTGACTGAAATACTAGTGATAATGATTGTTTCCATAACTGATCCCTACTTGTATTGATTTTACAGTTGATTGGAAATTCTGGTATTCTGACAGATTTTAGACATCTCTCTGAGGAATTTAACCTGCCGGTCATCTGTTTAGTTCTCAATCAATATTCAATACAGGAAGCAACAATCAACAAAATAACTGCTGCTCTTTCACTGGTTCCATGTTTAACACTTGACACTCCAGTGACAATATTTGATTGTCTATGGCACATAATAACAGTGTTAATTTTAGATGCTTCTAAATAATTTCAAGTTCCTCTGCATGTAGGCTAATGCTGTTGACCCACTGGGTTATGACTAGATCCCAGCAGATAAGGAAAACAATCATAATATGTCATGATTCAATTTAGCAGCAGCGAGACAACGTGGCGTTTTTAACATTTATTTAAACACACAAATGGAGTAAAAACAAAAAAACATTGACATGAACTCTTCTGTTGGCAGAAACAGAAAAAGTTTGTCCAGAGCTCAAAAACTCAGAATCCAGTAAGTTACAAAATCCCATCTGGACAGACAGGCAAAGGTTCAGAATCCTCAGAGATAAACAACAAGACTTGGTTGATTTACTATCTGGGTGTCGGGCACATTGTCCAGATACAAAATGAGTTTAGTACACGCTGTGGGAAAAAACAGACTCTTGATATGAAGGTGGTGAGACAATGGAACAGGACTGCAGTAACAAATGTTAGCTGAGAAACTCATACCTGATAGCTGTCATCCTGCAGCTTTATTAGGACAGAGCAGAGACTCATCCACACAACATACAGGTGAGACCGATGAACTAACGACAGGAAGTGACATGAGACATGAATGACCTGGAACTAGAGTTAAAAACTACAGTATGGCTGTACAGACCTTGATTCATGAACTAATGCTGCTGTGCTCTTAGTGTATGAAGAGGATGAGTTGGTATATGTAGCCACATGGTGAGAGGGATGTTTGATCTGTTTGGCTTCCAGCAAAAGTGGCTGTGGTATGGTGGTAATTTGGAGCCTAGTGGTGTAGGTGGGAGGGGATCTTAGCATAGACGTGAGCTCATCGTGGTCCTTTCTGCTTTTTATTTTCTACAACTAAACTATGATAGTTTACTCAGTTTCTACATCATGGATACACAACAGCCTTGTTTATCACATTCCCCCACACCCCACCCAGACTCTCAGTACACTGATACAAAAATAATAATCTAATCCTTTCTGTGGTAAATCAGTACACACTGAAAACTATTGTGTAAGCTTAATGTTGAGCCCACTGCCCTACTATCTCACTAAAACCCTACAAAGATCATCTATATTCTGACGATATTTTTTTGCAGAGTAGCAGAATCCTCATTCTGTGTGACGTGTGTCACTATGTCACATGATATCGGTACATTTAAAGCTTATGGGCCTCTGAAATAAATAAGCAACAACTAAGAAACTCAAAGCCCAAGAACAAACAGACTCTAAACCCAGGATAGGTAAACTTCAGAGGAAGGTTGAATTTGAGTCTCATTAAAAAACAGTGAACATTTCTTCAAACTTGATTAATATTATGATTAGGAAATAGGAAGTATTTGACATTGCATCAGACCTATAAATATAGCCAAAAATACAGGTGTTTCCACTGGACAACTTTAAACCAAACAGTCTACTAAAGTGTTCTTAATGAGAAAGTAGTAATTCCTAAAAGAACAAAACTGATTGTTTCACTTTTGACCTAATATCAATGAAGTATTGATACATTGTGTGGAAATAGCAACTTGAGTTGAGAGAAGATTTGGACTCTTGGTCACCAAAAGATACACCACAGGTGGTGCAAACCAAACTCCATGAACACGATCACTACAGTGAGGCATGGTGGTAGCAGTATCATAATGTTGTTTCTTCAGTACTTCACATTCAATTAATATTTTAATTGGTCAGAAATTACACAATTTTTGACATCAGGCTTGGATTCATCTGAGTCTGGGACAGTAGTTTATCATCCAGAATTTTAAGCTCAGACATTCTAAAAACCAAGACTAGAATAATTTAACAGGATATACAGATGTTTTATGAACTACAGCTGAATTCAAGATGTCTGTTTACCAAACAGAATCCATCCAACTTTAGGGGAAATAGAAAGTTCTGCTTAGTAAAAAATCTTTCAAAAGCCTAGAGACTTAAAGTATTGACTTTATATTGTTAATACTTAAATGTGTTTTGCTTTCCTTCATATGAAAGCTACAAAATGTGTGTTGCAAGGCTATATGTTAAAATAATGACAAAAATATGAATACTCAATAGTAATGCTCAGTGAAGTTTCAGACAGGTGGGACTCCTTTCCCTAAATAGTTCAACTTGATGTTCAGATTCAAGGGAACAATCTTTATTACAGATAGTCTAACTGCAGTTCGGTAATTTTTTTGTGTAATGTTTGTCTCTATAAGCTGAGTCCAAATGCACAGACTGAGGAGGCAGGTAGGATAGTAAAACAAAGTGTATTTGTAAGGAAGGGAGGTCTGGGCTGTGGGAGAAGACGGTTAGCAGGCAAACAAAGCAGGGGTCAAGTATTGTTAATTCAAACAGACAGGCAGATGAATCCAGTCAAATATCCAAAATCCAATTAAATGAACAATCCAGAAGTCAAACCTTGGAAAGCATAAACTCTCACTTACAGACTGACAGGGGGTACAAACAGACGGGGCATCAAGAAATCCAATTCAGGTCTTTTCCAGGTGATCTGATGTGCAGAGATAATCTGAGAAGTGCTGAGACAGGCGTTGGAGTCGGGGACGGTCCAAGGTCGATACAAGAAGCTACAGACTTGGTAGAAACAGACAGGGAATGGCACAGTTTTGGATGGAGAGCATAAAATAAACAAGCAACAATCAGGAGACAGGAGAGGTTTAAATAACCTAAACATGTATAAGAAATCTACTCAATTACCTGAGTGGGTGTGAGGTGACAGAAGCAAACACAATAACTAAAGTGGAACTAAATACTCATGGAACAAATATAATTACATCTTAAAACCAATATGCTAATAACAGAAGACACAGAGCTCAACAGAACACAAGATACTAGACCAACTCAAACTGCCCAAAGAAGAGAACATTAAACACTGACTGGTAGCATTAATTAGAACATGACGTTGTTGTTGTTGTTGTTGTTGTTGTTGTTGTTGTTGTTGTTTGCCTCTTTAAAGTCATAACAGTAAATCTTGAGTTTGACCTCCTGTGAAGAGTCTTGAAACAAAAATAAAGATGTTAGGTGTCAATATCAAGACATTACCTACAACGTTAATATTGTATTAGAAGAAACATTTTTAAGTATGTCATTTCATTTTATGTCTTGTTCAAAGAAATATTTTCCTATATGCCTTTTAATAAATAATCATAAAGATGCTTGTTTTCCTGCCACTCTTCCCTCATTAAATACGTCTCCCATGCATGTGTTATTGTCTAACTTCCTGTCAGTGCATGTTTACTTGCTTTCACTCTTGTATTCCCTTTGACTGGCTTCCACAGAGAGCATTAAAGTTTCATCCTATGTTAAATCTGCAAACCAAGGAGAGAAGGAGAGCTCTAACAAAACTGAGGCGTGGTGGATATGTGAAGTGTAAATCACAGTCCTACATCTTGTTCTGTAGTCATCTGGCCTTAATGCAAACTGGTTTTTTGTTTAAGTTGATATTAAAACACCTGGTTTAAATATGATGAAATATAGTTTAAGTTATTCATATTTTAGGTTGCTTCTATTGCTCCATCTGCCGTACACTGGAAGTGGTTTGCTCTGTTTGACCGTGTGTTTTGACAAAAAACTGAATACAAGGAAGGAAGAAGTTCATTCTAGTCTGTTCAGACTGTCAACTGAAGATTATTCTCTTTGATCACTTTCTCTCCTTTATCACCTTCTTTTTCTTTTCAAATGTGGTTGGTTATTCTTTCAGTATTATGTCACTGGGCCATAAGTGTTGGCGACTAATTCCAAACAGGATTCATGAGGGAGTTTCCGAAATGTCTTAAAACAGGATTCTCAGTTTCCAACCAGGTTCCGAATCATCATCCCAGGCATTTGAAACTCAATGAGTCAGAAATTGCAGGAAGTGTGAGACAAAATGTGGAGATTTTTCCCGGAGGGCGCCACTGAGGCGAAAAAAATGTGTTCCACCTTTAGGTCCTGCCCCCCTGTTTCTGTGATATCATAGCAAGCGTTGGCTGTCATACGTCAACGCGCACCATTGAAAAGCAAGTCTCAGGTAAATTCTTCACCAGTAGAACACTACTGGTTAATGCTGAGCAGCATTAAGTTAAAATTGCTTGTGCCCCCACAGAAAGATGCTTCATGCCAAATGAAATCATTAAACGTATCCTTCACCAATAATGGCGGTCAAAAGAAGAGTTCTTTTGAGCAAGATATTCATCCACAGATAATTTTTAATATGAGAAAATACTTTCAGCACACCTAAAACGTTTGATGTGCAGCATTAAATAAAATTGTTATGTTTTAATTGCAGCTCAGCGATGGTGTGAGGAAATAAATCATCTTAAATGCACAAGAGTCATAGAGACACTGTTTTACATCCATTAAAATCTACAGTAATATGATTGTAGTTATTGGGCTGTATCAGATTTACCAGTGTAGAAGCAAAGATTTAATATCACTGATTATCTCTGCGGTGCTGTTAGATGTGTAGCCTGTGGCATCAAAATGCCTTCCCAAAAAAACCCGCCACGTCAGTGTATTTAATATTTAATATCTGCAGCGGTCCTGTGACATTTAATAATCTCACCTGAGCATCAGAGACAAAATGAAAACTACATATGAAACACAGCGAATGCAAATGCAGAAGCACATCGATGTCATTAAAAGGCACATAACCTGGAGGAGCTCTGCAAATGGATAACATATTTCACACTCTGCCTAATGAAAAGAAAGTGTGTAAAATCCTCGGTGCGGGTAAAGCAACAGGCTGAAATATATACTGAGCAAAAAGGCATTTTATGTAAGAAATTCCACTAATTAATGATTGTGAATGTGAGTGTTTTCAATTAAAATAAATTACTTTTCATCGCTTTGCTCAAATGAGTGTTAGTGTCAGTGGTATAACTGGATGGTTTTGTCACCAGAATTGGACTTGAGTAGTTTTGTTGTGCCCAGAATATTTTCTTCCAAGTAATTCCACAAGAACCAGCATTTTTTTTAATTCTCTTTTAGTTGTCAGAGAAATTGTTTAAGGTGTGATGTTGCTGTTGTCTCATCGGTGAGTTAGTTAAAACTGAACTTTAGCATTGCAAAGGCAAAAAAAAAAAGTTTAAATTAAAGGCAAATTAGTGCCTTTCTGCGCATGTTCTTAATTGTACTTCAACAGTTTGCGAACATTCAAACAAATCTGTAAGATTCTGCAAAGACAAAGCAGAGATGTGCCCAAGTCTTCAATAGCAGTTTCAGCGTTGGTGAGAACATTAATTTGCTTGTGTGGCC
The DNA here is from genome assembly GCA_006937955.1 of Pachypanchax playfairii. Taxonomy (NCBI): domain Eukaryota; kingdom Metazoa; phylum Chordata; class Actinopteri; order Cyprinodontiformes; family Aplocheilidae; genus Pachypanchax; species Pachypanchax playfairii. The sequence goes on from SSNP01000163.1 coordinate 819,710, forward strand.
ATTTGCTTGACCAGACCAGATGAGCGATGAGTAACTTAGTCTGAATGTTGTGTTGGTGTCTGGTCAGGATAAGGCAGTTTGTAAGGATCAGGGTCTCTCAGATCAACATAAGGAATATGGTTCCTTTCAAATCCTTGTCCAGGACCCACACCCAACTTTCTCAGTTTCATGCTGGTAGTTGCTGAGTTCTTTAACCAGACTGGAAGTCTCTCCAGACTGAAGAACTGGTGCAGGTGATGGGAAAGGGTCACAGGTACTGGAATCACTGGTGCCTTAATGTGCCTTGTAGTAAGACGTCCAAAATAAATGAACTAAAAGTTGAAAATTGATTAGAATTTGTTAATACTAAGATTCCAGAGCTGCATCAATACAGGAAGATCCAGTTGTATCCTTTAAGTGTGTGAAATGGTGCCAATCATTACACTTCACTTTCCTAAGGTTAATGTTTGGGGTTTGAGTTAAGCTGCATGAATAAATCAGTCAGTAAAATGTTCTAATAATAATAGAAATAAAATTGTGTGTGTGTGTTACTCTTGTGTGACTACACTCCTTTATGAACACTGAAAGCCACATAAGAAGTGATTGGATTTTGAGTGTTATGAGATATTGAGTAGTGCCGTTTCTCACATTCCTGTAACATTTAATAAAATTAGCATTATTGGTTTACGTCAGAGTTGGAGTGTAAAACATTCTGTGATTGTTCTGAAAGATGTTTCACTGGGTCTTTTTTAAATTAGAATCTGTTTGGTTGTAACAGTCTCTAACGTTCAGACCTCTTTCTCTCACTCGTAACATTTAATAACCAGAAACATAAAGTTTATTGCTCACAAAAATAGAATGAAACAGGATAGATGAGAACAAATATTTGCAATTTCTGCAGGTCCTCTTAATATTCCTGTGTACTGTACATAAATATTCTTAAAGTGACACTAACACTGAGTCATACATTTCTCACAGAACGCAAAAAAACGGCTAATTATTAACCGATATCTCTGTGATCATGGATGATTAAGTCAAAATAAAGGGTTTATTAGGATTAAAACAGTGAGAAAGAGAGATGAGTAGGTGCACAGTTATAGTTCATATTAGATGCAAGTATTACATAATTTCTTTAGTCTAATTGAACACAAGTTGTAACAAGTAATCTGAGAAACTGGAGATGGGAATGAGGGGCAGTGGGCGAGAGACAAGAGATATGGTTGGTTCACTCGCTGCAGAGAAATTGGTAAAATCGGTGAAACTGGCTGCTGCTCGATAGTTTTGGATCAGTCAGTTAAAAAACCTCAAAAAGAAAAAAAAAGGAAAAAAGTTCAATGGCCCAAAAGTGGTCAAGCAAATTCCTGGTATACCCAATTACTATGCCGGTCCTGCCGATGACTCATCATGACTCACCATCATCACATAAAAACTGAGAACAACATCTAAAGCACAGCAGGCCTCACCTGTCTCACATAATCAGTGTTCATGATTCAACTATAAGGGAGGGAGGGAGAGTGCCAAGTAGAAAACCACTGCTAAAAACCCCAAAACATCTTGAGGATCGACTTTTGAAAACATATTCTGATGACTGATGAGACAAAAATTGAACTTTTTAGTTGTGTCCTGTTCCATCTGAAGTAAAACTACACTGAATTTCAGAAAAAGATAATAATACTGACAGTCAGACACAGTGGTGGGAGTGTGATGGTCTGGGCTGCTTTGCTGCTTCATGACCTGGACAACCAACCATGACTGATAGATTAATGAATTCTGTTTATCTGAAAATCCTGCTGGAAATGAAAAAGAGATTTGTACATAAATCAGTCACACTTTTCTATAAGCTGCAGGTGTTCACGTTGTAGCATGATGTTTTTAAACTGTTAGTTAAATACGTACAACACCAACACATACTGTAAATGCTTTTATCTGAACACTGTATGTAATACAACTGGTTAAAACATTTAATATACTGTAACCTACTAGGAAAAGTTATTGATCATTATCTTCATCTTCCTTCTGAGCACTAAACTCAACGTGCAGCTTTTCTATTTCCTTCTTCTACTGCCAGATTGATTGTTTTTAACTTGAAGCTGCATCATGTGCATTTCTTCATGTGTTTTCCATGATGAAGGCGTGTGCGTGAAGCATAAAATGAAGAATTTAGTCTGAATGTGTTTGATTTAATTCAAACAGTTTCATTGGTCTGATGAGGCGACATTAAGCTCATTAACCTGTAAAAATCCATAAATTAGCTGCATCATAGTTTAAGCATTAGTGATTGCAGTGGTTGTTACTAAGAATAGAACAACGAGTTTAATTAGGTTTAGGGTCAATTACGTTTTAATTAGAGCCAAGTTGGTTTGGAAAATGTGTTTTCTCTTAATAAATCAAACAAAAAAAGATTTAAAAACCTTATTTTGTGTTTATTTTGTTGCCTTTGTTTGAAATTAGAATTTATTTGATAGTCTGAAACTTTTAAGTGTGACGTACAAGTAAAAACTGAAAAACATCGATACAGCACTTTACACAGTACTGTATATCAACCAATATATTAGATGTATGGCTCATAAACATTTTTTTGCAGACACTAAAACAACATCAGGGTGTGAAGATGATACAAATGCAATGGTATTGACTTTAAACAGCAGATTCTGTAACTCCTGGCTGTAAAATCTGTGAGTGAACACAGTATACAGCCCATCACGTCCTCAAGCGTGACAACACGACTCATTAAAGGGAGACAATGATGTTCTCACAGCCAACTTCCACCGCCAATGATTTCACTTCCCGCAGCAGCCACATTTACAGTTTCATGTTTCATATTTATGTTCAGGGACTAATGCGTTGCAGTTTGGCTGAATCACATTATAGAATGAGTTTCAACACATTCTGTGTTCACGCAACCCATTAGGCTGTTGTATCTCTAATATGATGTCTTTCATTTAGTTGTTAGATTTAATGCACTGCAGCTGATGTGTTTTGAGAAGTTATTGCACTTTAGACACTTTTTTTGTCTTTGAAACCAGCTGTCACTATTTTTTTTAAATAGGAATGATTTTTTTTATATATCTGACATTTACGATTGGTAATAGTCACTCTACTTTCAGTGCAGGCTGATAAATTCCCATAGAGTCATGAGTGTCTCTAGTTTTCTTTTGTATCAGTTTGTGTAAGTCAGTTATTATTTTTCCACTGAAATCCTTCCACAATCAACATCATAAAATTAACACAAAATATTTTAATTACATACAAAAAGAACCTTGTGTGACCTTTAACTTTCTCATGGATGAAATAACTAATTACATGTGACCATATGTAAACATATTAAACCAATATACAAAAATCAACTGCAAACTAAATCAGTTACATTCATCATTCATCCAGAAACTCATAGTTCATTCATATTTAAACAAGGTTATTATATTTTCACTGAAACAAGTATTTGCTTTAATTAATTCATACAAATAGTTTTGAAGAAAAATGTAATTTCCTCCTTTTATTTCTTTAATTTAATCTCAGAACAATTTTCTGTAAATTATTTGGCAGTAAGTTCTTGTTTTCTTTGAACAGAAAGGAGTTTTTAAATTAACTAAATTTCAAGATATTTGACGAAATAAACAAGCTCTTACATTCACTTTATGCAAAAATCTTACAGCTTTTTTTTGTAAAACAAATAAAAGTTTAGTCTTAGTCACTTATGTTTTGCCCCGAATCTATACACAGTAGGTCAAATATGATCAACAACAATATAATGTGTGAACAGTGAAGAGTTTCCATTCACTTCTATTGGGAAGCCATTATAACTGGCTTGTTGTAGTATTATCTGCACTCTAAAGACTAGAGATACACTCACTTATTTTTGTAAACATCAAATAAGAAGTTGCATCCAAAAATATTAGACAAATGAAAATATAAACAGAAAATTGGAAGATAAAAACTATATGATTCAATAGAATTCAACACACAGAAAATTATTAGCTGAGGTGTTTTTTAACTTTTATTCATGTCTCATTTGTTTACCTATGCTGTTGCCAGCCACTAGAGGAAGCATGTTTAGACTTGTGTTTTATATTAACTTGTCAAATTGTTATTTATTTCAGTGGATATGATACATGTTAGAGCAATGACAATGTTTTATGAACGATGTTGGAAATATTACTTAGATTAACCTCAAAAACAGCCTTAGAATTTCATATCACTTTGATATTAGTTCAATAGTTTTAAAAAAATACTTTCACAATTAGACGGTTTTTACTGATTTATTTTCTGTTTGTTTTTCATTTAATGGATTGGTTCTTATGCCAGTCCCCACCCATCTTGAAAATCTCATCCATATCTTTTCACATATTATAGGTTCACATACTTTTTCAAGGCATTCTGTTACCAGACAAATACACTAACACCTCCTTTAAAGCTAACCTTCTTGTAAAAGATAAAAATCAGACTTGTGTGAATCAAAGTTGTACATCAAGGAATAAAATCAAAGACAAACTGTCAGAGACAGGGCTGGCACTGATAAAAAATGCTTTATTCACCGAAAGTAGGGCTACATGAAAACTGAATTCACTTCAGTTTAAGAGCTGAACTGCATGGTAACGATGTGACTTGTGACAAACAATAGACTATAAATTTCTGGAGCAGTAGACTTTACTTTAGACGTAAATACAAGACTGTTAGAGTAGTAATAATTTACTATTTAGGTCAATCCAAGCTATTCTTTGTGATATGTAATGTGTTATTTTAATTATCTCCATCTCTGTCTGAATGTCCAGTGACTGGAAACTAAGATGAACCACAGGAAAATCAGGCAAGCAGTTTTACCAAGGTGGTCCTAAGAAAACGGGTGTGAAATGGTCTGCAAGCTTGATCAGATTGACTAAAGGAAAGTCAATAATTTGCTGGAGTTGTTGAAGAAATGAGCGCTGTAGCAGCAGCGGATGTGGAACAGCTGGTGGTCCAACCTCCTGCAGACCTGTCTCTGATTCTGTCGTTACACACAAGCACATTCAGACTGCCAGATATTGAGCAGAGACAGAAGTGAAGTGCATCAGCATCAACTTGAGCAGGTTTGATCAATATAAAGATGTCTTGTTCTTCAACTGTACATCAAACAATACTTAGACCCATTCTCTGGAAAGGTAGAGCTACACACTCCTGCTAGTTGTTTGGCTCCTCATTTCATTAATTATAAACAGATACTCCTGTTTATAAGATGTTGATACATGTTGATACAAAATGTTGATACATTTTTATGGGACTCAGTAAAAAGGGGACTTTATTCAGAATCTCTTTCAATCCTTTGCAACTTGAAACCATTCCAGTGTCAACTACTGTTTTGCAAGAAACAGCTGGTGGCCAAGCTTTGGCCATGAAAATGATTTTTATGGCATGTAGTAAAATATAATTTGGGCGGTTTGCGTTCCCTTTTGGCAAGCAAACTGTAGTAACCTCTCAGCCTTATTTTAGTGCGTGAGCTACCAATGATTAGACGTTTCAATATGTCACTGATCGTTTCTATATTACTGTATATCTATACTTAGAGTATGGCACAGGTTCCATCTAACTCTGTAAATGTATGAAGCAAAATTCATTTTGTACTCAAAGTGTGGCTGAAAGGGAAAAAGATGCCCCCTAAAGTTTCCTAAAGTTAGAGGAAGTTATTGGTACTAGTTGGATTCATGCATATGCCCTGGTTGAGAATGAGTCTTTTCGTCGTGGAGGGAAGTTCAGATATCTTGATGTTCATGAGTGATGGGAGGATGGACCAGTGTCTCAAGGGTTTATCATTTTGGTAATGGAGGAAAGGCACAGATCTTTATTTACTGGACCGCCTACCTTCCAACCTTCAACTTTGGTCCTTAGATTTGGATCTCAAGTGAAACAACGAGATCTTGAATACAAGCAGATTCCTTCCATTTACTGGCTTGGCCTTATAGATTGGGAGGAGGATGGTCCATCCTGCTGGTGCTCTTCATCTAAAGGAGTTAGCTGAGGTGGTTCAATCTGATAAGTATCTCCTTTTAGAGGTTTCCAGATACGTACCACTTATAGGAGACTTGACTCAATCTTGGATGATAGGAAGAACCTTTTTGCATGGAGGATTCATGTACTTCCAACATAAAACAAAATCTTGTAGGTTGTTTTTATTTGGTGAAAACTTAAAGCCAAGCCGTCCAGTTCTCCACCGTTAGAACAAATCTATCTTATATAATATGTAGTCTCAATTTGTAATAAGCTACTGTTTTGTTTTTTATTCTATCGTTTAAAAGGAAAACAAAGTTGGAGATACTGTCAACATCCTGTGGGCTCGAACACAAAGATTATTACTTGTGCTCTATAGTTCTTGGTACGAGTTTATCCATCACCTCATCCAGTAATTAGATGAAGCTATAACGAGTCTTGCCACAAACCACAATCAGCTGTAATTAAGCTGATGATAAGATGATCTGTAGACTCTGAGCATTGATTATGGGTGTTTTTAATTAGTCATTTAATGAAGGCTACGATGGAGCCCTGCTTATTGACAATAGAAATAAAACCCAGTAGTATTAAGTGTTATCTACTAATCTCTTTGTGGTTTGAGTGCAGAATAAATAAAGACTGAACTAAGAAAATGTTTGTCATGGTATACTACCAGGCGGGGTTTGTTTCGAGCTCCAAAGTCGACCCAACTCCAAACATACACAAGACTGGGATCGGTTTACAGTGTTTATTTATATACAGTGCTCCAAGCGTGACAACAACAACAACTGTACATGTGAGAATGTGCCAGGACGGGAACTGGTGCGGGACAGGAACGGTCCTGGTTGTGAGAGAGAGAGAGACGTTAGTGACAGGTGGAGATACCAGCTGCGGTGTGCGGGGATCGTGCTCAATAAACTCACGGTGACGAGAAGCCGTGCTGTCGTGAGGAGGGATCCGTAGGGGCTGCCGCAGGGGGTGATGATCCAGGTTGTCTGAACGTCGGTTTAGTGCGTCCGGCTCCAGGGGCTGTCTGCACAGTCGATACTGTGTCAGGGGTGACAGCAACGCGGTGACCGGTGAGGTGTGGATCCAGAGGGGACCAGAGACAGACAGGAGGCCAGGGAAAGATCCAGTTGCGTACACCGCAACTCGAGCGTGAGAACCGTGGAGAGTCAGTCCGGTAGAACGGTAGTGAGCTGTCCACGTTGAGGCGCCGGTAACTGGAGGAACGCTCCAGGACACGGGGCTGAGAGTAAGGGAGGAGAAGGCAGGTTAGTTACAACTAACAATTCAATCTTTCACTTATAATCTCTGGCCACTCTGTTACCACGGAAGTTAGTGGAACAAACTGGCGTCTGTCTCTGGTTCCTCCTCTGCTTAAGTACCCAGCTCTCCTGAGCTGGGTAATGATCCACACCTGAATCCTCTGATGAGCTGCTGCCACTCCCTGCAAGACAATTAGTGCAGACAACCAACCACCACACCCACCAGCAGCAGAGATCCTGACAGTACCCCCCCCCTTAATGGTCGCCTCCTGGCGGCCGACCCAGAGCTCCCACACCTGAAAAACAAAAGCGGTTAGTAGGGGCGCTATACTGAGCCGGGGCGGAGGACGGGGGCGAGGAGGGCCTGGCAAGGATGGAGGAGGTGGAGGTGGTGGCAATTGTGGATGAAGAGGAGGCAGAGGATCTTTCAAAGTCGGATATGAGGGTTGGGTCGAGTATGGCGGACCGGGGAACCCAAGACCGGTCCTCGAGGCCATAACCCTCCCAGTCCACGAGGTACTGACGACCTCGGCCCCGAGGACGGACTCCCACGATCCGACGCACGGTAAAGGCAGGGTGTCCATCTATGATGCGGGGCGGGGGAGGCGGAGTGTCAGTGTTAAGGGGACTGGTGTGAACGGGCTTGATTTGTGAGACGTGAAATACCGGGTGAATCCTGAAGTTGGAGGGGAGTCTAAGGCGGACATTGGTGGGGCTTATCACGGCTTCCACTTCGTAGGGGCCCAGGAACCTGGGGGCCAATTTGCGGTTAGCGGACTTGAAGGGGAAGTCTTGAGCAGACAACCAGACTCTCTGACCTGCTGCGTACGTGGGTGCCGGGATCCTCTTCTTATCCGCCCGGGCCTTGTTCTGGGCGGCCGTCCGCTGGAGAGCGCTGTGAGTGGCGGTCCAGATCCGGCGGATCTTCCGAAGGTGGCCCTGCACAGAAGGAATGAGAGGATCCGGGTGAGAGTCTGGGAGGAGAGAGGGTTGGAAGCCGTGACATACCTCAAACGGGGATAAACCGGTAGCAGTGGAGACGTGCGTATTGTGAGCATACTCGACCCAAGGAAGATGAAGGGACCAGGATGTGGGGTTTAAAGAGCACACACACCGCAGCTGGTTTTCGATCTCTTGGTTTAATCTCTCACACTGTCCGTTGGTCTGAGGGTGGTAGCCAGAAGTGAGTTTGGGTTTGGATCCAATTGCAGTGCAGAAATCCCTCCAGACTCGTGAAATGAATTGGGGTCCCCTGTCGGACAGAATCTCTGTCGGGATGCCATGGAGTCGAACCACATGTTGCACTAGTAGTCGAGCTGTTTCCTGTGCAGAGGGTAATTTCGACAGTGCAATACAATGGCATGATTTAGAAAAACGATCAATAATGGATAAAATCACAGACTTGCCATGTGATGGGGGAAGACCGGTGATAAAATCCAGTGACAGGTGGGACCAGGGTCTGGAGGGTGTTGACAGTGGTTGTAGTAGACCGGCTGGTGGTTGGTGAGAGGACTTGTTCCGGGTGCACGTGGAGCAGGCGGCAACATAGTCCTGGACGTCCTTGTGCAGCGACGGCCACCAGAAGTACCGCCGGAGCAGCTCTACGGTCCGGCTGACTCCGGGGTGACAGGAAAGGCGAGACGTGTGGCCCCAGCGCAGGACTTGCGCTCGGACGGCTGCTGGAACGTACGTCCGATTCCGCGGTCCACCCCCTGGGTCCGGCTCGTGCTGGAGTGCCGCACGAACCGCCCGCTCGATCTCCCAGGTGACAGAGGCCACCACGCAGGAGGAGGGCAGGATGGAGGTAGGCTGGGCCGGAGGGTCGTCATGGGTGAACACCCGGGATAGAGCGTCGGGCTTGAGGTTCTTGGATCCAGGTCTGTAAGAAATAGTGAGGTGAAAACGTGAGAAGAACAGAGACCAGCGGAACTGACGGGGGTTGAGTCTTTTTGCTGCTTGTATATATTCCAGATTCTTGTGATCTGTCCATACAATCACCGGGAGTTCTGTACCCTCCAGCCAGTGACGCCACTCCTCCAAGGCCAGCTTGATGGCGAGGAGCTCTCTGTCACCGATATCATAGTTCTGCTGGGCAGGGGTGAACCGCCTGGAAAAGAAAGCACAAGGGTGTAGTTTACCGTCAGTCCTGTCGCGCTGGGACAGCACCGCTCCCACCCCGACGTCGGAGGCGTCCACTTCTACCACGAACTGGACGGAGGTGTCGGGGTGGGCGAGCACAGGTGCCTGGGTGAACCGCCGCTGCAGCTCCCTGAATGCCTCTTCTGCCGCCTGACTCCACTGAAAAGACACTTTAGTGGAAGTGAGTGCAGTGAGTGGTGCGGCAATGGTGCTAAAACCTTTAATAAAACGACGGTAAAAGTTGGAGAACCCTAGAAACCTCTGGAGCTCCTTTCGAGACTGGGGAACCGGCCACTCCTCCACTGCCTTCGTCTTGGCAGGGTCAGGCCGGACACGTCCCCCTTCTAAGATGAATCCTAAGAAGGAAACAGAGGGCACGTGAAATTCACATTTCTCAGCCTTCACATATAGGCGGTTCTCCAGCAGCCGCTGGAGAACCTGCCGAACCTGGGCTGTGTGTGTTTTAAGGTCAGGAGAAAAAATGAGGATGTCATCTAAGTATACAGATACAAACTTGTTGAGAAAGTCTCGTAACACGTCGTTGATTAGGTTTTGGAAAACTGCAGGGGCATTAGTGAGTCCGAATGGCATCACGAGGTACTCGTAATGGCCGATTGGGGTCTTGAAGGCCGTCTTCCACTCGTCCCCTTCCCTGATGCGGACCAAGTGGTAGGCATTGCGGAGGTCGAGCTTTGTGAAGAAGCGAGCCTTCTGAGCCGGCTCTATAGCGGAGGATAACAGGGGAAGCGAGTACTTATTCTTGATCGTGATGCTGTTTAGGCTGCGATAGTCGATGCAGGGGCGCAGGCTCTTGTCCTTCTTTTCCACGAAAAAGAAGCCTGCGCCCACTGGTGAGGAGGAAGAGCGGATGAGTCCGTTCTTGAGAGAGTCTGTTATATACTCCTCCATGGCCTCCCGCTCCTTGCGGGAGAGGCTGAAGAGGCGTCCCGAGGGCAACGGAGCCCCAGGGAGGAGGTCTATGGCGCAGTCGTATGGGCGATGAGGTGGAAGTGAGACTGCTTGTTCCTTGTTAAAAACCTGCCCCAGATCATGATAGCAGTTGGGGACCCGGGACAGGTCGGGTGGTGATGTGAGGACTCCCCTACCTGGCGTGCTGGCTGGTGTGGCTGACTTTAAGCAGCAGCGAAGGCAATGCTCACTCCAGGCCGTGATGCTCTGCTGCCCCCAGTTGAATTGGGGGTTGTGCTGCGCCAGCCACGGGAATCCTAGGACCAGGGGAGCCTCTGTGGTAGGAAAAACAAGAAAAGACAGGGTCTCAGTATGATTGCCGGAAACAGTCAGTGTGATGGGTTCAGTTCGGTGGGTGATGGTGGTCATGTGGCTATCGTCGAGGGCTACGACGGGCAGAGGTCTGTTCAGTGGGGTTAGGGTCAGGCGTCCTTGCCTTGCCAATTGAGGCGAAATAAGGTTCCGTTCGGAACCGGAGTCTATAAACACAGTGCAGGTAATGGGCTCACTGTGAGGCTTGTTTATAGCTGCGGGTAGCAGCAATCGGGGTTTAGCATGTTCTGGACCCGTCAGGACCCCTACTTTCACTGACGGGTCTAATCGTTTAACATCTGCGGGCATGCACCTCCAGAGTGGTGTGGTGAAGCACAGTACGCACAGCAACCCTCCGCTCGGCGGCGTCTACGCTCCCGGGAGCTGGGTCTCACCTGCCCTAGTTGCATGGGCTCCGGTGAGGGTGTGCGTATGGGCGGAGGATGCCACCTAGGGGCTGGTGCAGGGACCGCACTTGTGTTTGGGAGGTATCGTTCGGGTGCTTGTGCACGTCTGGGGGGAGAGTGCCCTCTTGTGTGTGGTGCGGGACTTACAGATTTGGATGCGGTGGAAGCGGAACTGGTCACGTGACGACCCCGGAAGTGACCTCGTGTCCGTCGATCCAGGCGGGTCGTCAGGCTGATGAGACCGTCTAGTGTCTTTGGTTCCTCCCGGCTAGCGATGTCCTCCTTCAGGCTTTCCGGGAGGGCGTTGTAGAAAACGCTCCGGAGGGTCTCATCAGACCAGTTCGTGCTTGCGGCGAGGGTCCGGAACTCCAGGGCGAAATCCGCCATGTGTTGTGGACGGGGTCTAAGGGCGAGGAGCTCCCGCATCGCGTCCTCCCTAGTACCACCGTCCGAGAAGGTGGATGTGAAAGCCTCGAGGAATCTGGAATATGGAGCGGTTTCTATGGGGTTAGTCTCAACATAAGCATCTGCCCACCTGAGAGCTTTGTCCCGAAGCCAGCCGATGATGTACGATGTTTTGCTGGCATCGGAACAGAAAGCTTGAGGATCCCGGTTAAAGACGATCCGGCACTGCCGGAGGAACCCCTTGCAGTTCCTGGGGTTACCGTCAAAGGGTGCCGGATCAGGGATGGCAACCTGCCGGTAGCCGGTGTCCCGAGGCGGGGCAGACTGCACCGCAGCCGCTGCGGGAGGAGGAGAGGGGCTGCGGGAGATCTGAGACATAACAGAGGTGAGTTGGCGACTTAAGCTGTGGAGCTCAGCAGACAGGTTAGCTTGACTAGCAGCGATCTCATGCATGAAGGAGTCGTGTTTTCCCAGCAGGATCCCCTGCTGGGCTAGTGCTGTCTGGAGCTGGGTCTGGGAGCTCTCGTGGCCAGTTTGTTCTGTCATGGTATACTACCAGGCGGGGTTTGTTTCGAGCTCCAAAGTCGACCCAACTCCAAACATACACAAGACTGGGATCGGTTTACAGTGTTTATTTATATACAGTGCTCCAAGCGTGACAACAACAACAACTGTACATGTGAGAATGTGCCAGGACGGGAACTGGTGCGGGACAGGAACGGTCCTGGTTGTGAGAGAGAGAGAGACGTTAGTGACAGGTGGAGATACCAGCTGCGGTGTGCGGGGATCGTGCTCAATAAACTCACGGTGACGAGAAGCCGTGCTGTCGTGAGGAGGGATCCGTAGGGGCTGCCGCAGGGGGTGATGATCCAGGTTGTCTGAACGTCGGTTTAGTGCGTCCGGCTCCAGGGGCTGTCTGCACAGTCGATACTGTGTCAGGGGTGACAGCAACGCGGTGACCGGTGAGGTGTGGATCCAGAGGGGACCAGAGACAGACAGGAGGCCAGGGAAAGATCCAGTTGCGTACACCGCAACTCGAGCGTGAGAACCGTGGAGAGTCAGTCCGGTAGAACGGTAGTGAGCTGTCCACGTTGAGGCGCCGGTAACTGGAGGAACGCTCCAGGACACGGGGCTGAGAGTAAGGGAGGAGAAGGCAGGTTAGTTACAACTAACAGTTCAATCTTTCACTTATAATCTCTGGCCACTCTGTTACCACGGAAGTTAGTGGAACAAACTGGCGTCTGTCTCTGGTTCCTCCTCTGCTTAAGTACCCAGCTCTCCTGAGCTGGGTAATGATCCACACCTGAATCCTCTGATGAGCTGCTGCCACTCCCTGCAAGACAATTAGTGCAGACAACCAACCACCACACCCACCAGCAGCAGAGATCCTGACAATGTTTTAAATTTCAAGCCATTCTTCATGACCACAGCTAAATTAATGAATTAATTAAACATTATCACCACATTACTTACACCTCTGTAAGCAACTTACATTTTTCTTGAGAATTGGATTTCAGAATGTGCAACACATTGTTGACCCCCCAGTTGTGTAATTATATATTTATATTCCCCCCCAAAAAACATCCCAGGGAGGGCAAAGGGGTGGTCAAAACTCTGGCTGAAAATCATATTCTTCAAAGTCAGTTATTTTGCCTGGACAAGTAAATTAAAATGTTTCTGTGTTTAAATGTTTTTTTATTTGGGTGGGGGCATTCTTGAACATGTATTTCTTAACAATATAGCCTACAGACAGCTTCACTATATCCAGTGAGACCAACAAGCAGGCACAGAAGTCCCACATCATCAGTCATCCATTGCAAATGTGCTTTTCATGCACAAAAAACAGAATTTAAAAAGAGAAATGTCAGAAAGCCACAACAATTTCCATTGCAGATGAAACAGGGTGGCGGCACTGTGCATGCCCAGTAATGCTTAGCATCGATTTTCAGCTTCTGAATGTGCTGCGGGGAATTTATCCACTTTGTGAGGCATCATATTTTCTTTCTTGTTCAGGAACAAGATGTATCTTGAATGTAATCATTTAGTGTTGTTATCCTTTTAGATTTTGCTTTTTGAAATAAATCAAAAATTCCATTAGTGATCAGGCTAAAAAACAGATTCATAGTTGCTGTGGTGACAGGAAGCTGATCTGTCTGATTAGCATCTCTTTCCTTTTTTGGAATATAGTTAAGATCCTCTATCTTTTGGGTTCTGTTGAAACACATAGAAGAAATATCATCTTGCTTGTTGAAGATTACTGCATGAACAAAATAAGTTTAAAATTTTATAGCTTATTTCCAACTGTATTGACAAGCTAATAGCTAGTCCAACAGGACAACCCTGGTTAGCTGTAATCTAAAAACAACTCTAGTCTTATCATAAACATTTACATCAAAATTAATTTTCCATGAGGCAGTTATTTATAGAGTTCAGTTTTTTAGCTACACAAATAACTGCAAGCTAAAGCACTTCTGTTGCAATCTGAGTCTGTCAGGAATATCATAACTTTTATATTATAGTTTGTAGGATTTAATGTGAGTTTGGAGGCTTTTATCAAACATCTGTAAATCTTCCAGATCGTTCCTTAAAATCTGTTTGTCTTTCTAAATTATATTTTATGCTCTAAAAACTATAGTAAAAAACATCTTGATAAGATAAAATAAATTGTGACAATATGGTCAGACTTCAACTGGTTTACTGAGATGAATACGTTAAACAGCTCAAATGTTTAAAATTTCGTTTGCCTTTAGATGTAAAAAAAAAAAAAAGAACAAGTTTTGTTTTATTGAGAGATGTAGGACTTTATTTTTCTTTTTTTGTGCTTTAGCGCATGTTAGAGTTCCAAGACATTTTATTAAACCTTAATTAAATTGTTAGTTTTTTTCCCCATTTTTTCATATGAGAGTAGAAGGAACGTTTGTTGTCACGGTTACCGTGCAGCAATTTCTGTGATTTGAAGAAGAACAATCTCAAAGAAAGTTAGAAAAATTGGCTACATTTAAAAAGAATGCCTTGATGTCAGTTTTGGAGATTTAGTGACAAGAAGCTGTGGTTTGCTCTGTCACAGTGCCCCTCTAATAAAACACCATCAGTCTAGATTTCTTCCCTTTTTGTTATTTCGTTTGTGAACTGACACCAAATGGCTTCTACAAGCAGCTGCTTTAAGTGAAGGCTGTTCTGTAGTTGGTCAAGGACAGGCGGGGAGATGGGAGGAGGGGAAAATATCTAACTAGTCGATGACTAACAAGCAGAAAGTTTCAGCTTTTGATCAACTACAAATAGAATTCTGTAAATCTGTTACAGAATGCTGCTTTTTTTCTTCATATTTTCCTCAAATATTCCTTCACCTGCATCTCTGCTCGTCACCAGACTTCCTTGTTGCTGCATTAATGTATGAGAAATCGATCCTGTCCTGCAGCCAATCACACAGATGGACCCCCCCCCATCTTTAGTTGCACAGCTGTTGTAAACACTGTAGCAACAGCATCATTCACCTGGTGAATCCAGGGGTCAAAGGGCATGACAGCTTTAAAGCACTAAGCTACTTGTTGGCTGGAGGAGTTTTGGCGAGTGGGCTGCTGAATCCTGTTTGAGTCCATTTTAACGATACAGCAATGTAGAGAAAGTGTGAATCCACAAATAAATTAAATGTGACGTTAAATACTGAATTTATTCTCAGCTGCCGTTTTTATTTCTCTGGAATCGTTGACAATCAGGAAAATGTATTATTCTTTCAAATTTCCTAATGAGTTAAATGGAAGTTTGATTACATAACATTAATTATTTTAACAGCAATATGAATGAGGAAGGACCGGGTTTAATGAGTAATGGCGTGGGCACAAGTATTGATTGAAAATTGATTTATTTGGGTACTGCTCTGCTTCCAGTTGGAATATTGGCATTACATCGTTAACATGTTTTTATTTAGCTTTTTTCTTTGACTGTTTTTAGTAAAGTTTCGAAGAGTAGAAAATAAATATAACCTGACTCCTGATACTGCAAACTAGCATGCTATGCTGTCTATCTGGTTATCTGCCTGCTAACTAGCATCACTGTTAGCTCCAGGGAAATGATTGTAAACATTGTTCATGCAAAATTATATTAATACAATCAGAAAAGTTAATTATAGTAGGGTGGCTGATTATTATCAATGACCTTAAGAACTGCTTCAATTTCAAACTGACCATACAGTAAAATGAAACTGTTGTTGTTTTTTATATGAAGTTTACTCTCTGTAAACTCTTGTGCTGCCATTCTTTCTGTTTAGTAGTAATATCCTCTGTAGGAAGCATAGTACATTTGAATATTTACACAGCTCCACCATGTTGATGGCACAACGTGCTCATTCCATTCCCACTTTACCACCTGTTCAATTTAGAGTCTGAAAACGGGACTTGAACGGGTCTTTAATGACACGACTCTTACTGTAGATTAAAGTAGCCACATTTATCAAAACATGTCACTGATTTTATTACCCTCGCAACTGTTAATGAAGCATTTGTCAGAGATTAAAGAGAAGCAGCGGTGAGACTAAGAACCCTTAAAAAAGTGCTTATGTTAGTGGGTGTGTTATGGTTGTAGTTACATCAGCAGGACACACGGTAGAAGAAGGAGTTCAGCAACTCTGCAGCTCATGAAGATGATAAAACACAACACTTGCCCTCCGCTGTGAGAACCACAAACACACCTTCAGATTAAGTTTCCTACTGGAAAGGTTGCAACGTGCACTCCACTGCACTAACTTGATAAGACCTGTATGCTGGTCGGCAGCTTCCTAAAAGAAAAACTTTCACATGAAACATGTTGATTCTATAAAATTTTTAAGTGTTTCATCAAAACATTATCTGTTTTTTTTATTGCAAAGTTTTAGTTTTATGATGTAAAAGCCTGATTAAACTAACACTTTCCTGCTCTGTCTTCAAACTAAAACAAACTAAAACATTTTAGAAACCCTTAAAATTATTTAAATAACATACAGGAACAAGACACATGGGAATATTGTATGTATATCACTTTCATTCATCCATCCATCCATCCATCCAGATTTTACACTTATCTAAAACCAGGTCATTGCAGCAACAATCCCCAGATCTCCCTCTCCTCAGCTACCTCGTCTTCACAAGCCAGCAGTGAGATATAAGATTTGCAGAAGTGTGTCATGAGGTCTGTTTCCAGTGGGACATGTCTGAAACATCTCCCATGGAAGGTCTGGAGAAGACTTCCTTACCAGGGAACAAACCACCTTTACAGGCTCATTTGATCTCCTCACCCTGTCCCCGAGTTGTGTCCACTTTATTCCCACCTTATATTCAGTTTTATTCTTTCTATCTTAAATTGATAGCTTCTCCCTTTGACTTAACTCTCTCTGTATTTATATTGTTACATCCACTCCTTTCTTTTACCTCAATTGTTATTAAACAGCCCATCTTCTACTCCTGCTTCCTTTCCACTAACCACATGCAGTAAAACAGTTCAGCCTGGGAGATTGCTGGTCAATGGACTGTCCTGGGACAATAAAGTCAGTCAGATGTTGAGGCAGTAGGTAATTTGGGATGTGTAAATGCCATAGAGAAGCAGGATAAGCACCAATAGAGTTCTTTAACACTCTTATATAGTCTCATTTACCTTCCTCACTATTTAAGTATAAACTTATCACTGTTTGTGATTCTGTAATCCTAATTAGAGAAATACTTTAAAGAGGTGTTAAATAATCTAATGGGTGTTTTTATTTACAAGGTCTAGAAGTTGAAGCCTCAGCACTTGGCAGAAAAATCGTTGAGTCACTAGTATTGATCAACAGTCCCATTAAAGCCACTGCAGATATATTACGGTCATTTTGTGCCACGGGACAGTAAAAATCATACTCAAGAGGTTTAGAGCTGCCCATTAACTCTGCCCCTCCCTTCTGCTCATTTTCTTCTTCATTACATTTTCCTCTCCTCCCTCTCTGTCACTTGATGTTCTAGATTTTCTCCCGTCTGTATCTGCCGCTCTCCCTGTTTGTAACCAAAGTTTGTGTTTGAAATCTCGGCCCGGAGGCTGGAATGTTTGAAAAAGTCTCATTAAAGCACCATTCAGAGCCCCGGCTCCAGGTACAATATTCACACCAGTTAACCTCGTCCATCCAGAGTTCATTCATTCTTTAGAAGAAAAAAAAAAAACAACAAAATAATTCTTCATTTTGCCTGAGGGGAATCATCATGGCACTCCCTCTGTATTATAATCTTTTTAGTGGTTTTTGTTTTCCTGCTCGATGCAGGATGCAGTCAGCCTGGTAATTGTGTCACAGGATTCATTATGAATTTGATTTTAAACATGTATAATTTATTTTTGTTGTAAAAATAATAATAATTTGGAGCTCATGTTGTAAATAAAACATAAGAGACTCAAACACTCAGACCCCTTCTACAGTACTACTCTGAGTATTTTTCACACATTGTTTTTTATGAGAAAAAATCAAAATGTTAAATGTTTTTGAAGTGAGAGATGTTTTTAAAACCTTTTTGGTGTGTTCATATGGACATGAGATCTGCTTAGAAACACTGGAAGATGTTTAATCTGGGTCAAAAATATTCTTAAAGCTGCTATTCTTAATTTGCATAACAAATTAGCTTAACATATTTTTTTCATGCCCATTAAAAACGTTTTAACACAAAATGGAGAAAAATATGTTGTGAAGATTAAAAAAATAAAAATAAAAAAATAATAATAATCATAAAAATAATAAATAATAAATATGATTAAGTGGTTCTTCCATATTTGTCTAAAAACATCAACCAATCAAATGTTTCGGCCCTGAAGGAATGATTGGACAGTCTCTCCAGCCATACGGACTTCCACATTTATTTGGCTTCTGTGCTCCTAAAAAACTGAGACATATTACCGCAGCACACCACTGCTGGGAGTGTTCGCCGCTCTACCATGTCACAGCAGGAGAAACAGACGCCAGCTGGTTCCACGTCAGGTTCAGGACAAAGTAATAATTAATGTCAGTTGTTCGTTGTTATGTTGTTTTCACTTACCCGTGATTCCGCCATGTTACGGCACTTGAATGAACTGCAGATCAGTGTCTTGCACTCTGTCGTCTTCTGGGGCTACGCGTGTTTCTAAACCTGGGGGGGCGTGGCTTAGGAATTCTACCCGACGGGAGGGGCTGAGAGTTCTGTGACTTTGTTGACAGTCTAAGTTAGGTAATCTGAAATCAGGGATGTCAGCTTTAATGTGGAGCTTCTCACCATGAAGTGGTCCAGTTTATGTATTTTAGAGTTTTTATCACTATATATGGAACAAATAAGATTATATAGACTGAGAAAAAGAATCTGTTTTTTTAAGAACACCTAGAATAATGTCGACCAGGCCACAGTACATGAATAAACTATAATAAATAATCTGACATTTTGTAAATAAAAATGTCACTAGCTGTAGCACTTCTGGTGAAAATTCTAATATGAATAGAAATGAAGATACAAATATTTTTGTTTGAAACCTATTTCACCTACAAAGAATTAGATTTTCTTGCTACATTGTGACATTTTATCAATTGAAATATCTCACAGCCTCCATCTCTGAATGTTTTGCTACTTATTGATTTCTGGTAGAAACATCAGGTCTGTTTTTAACAAAAGTAAACAGAAAATAATTCTTTTAGATTTATATTGTTTCCTCTGAACTGATCTGTCACAAACAAAAACACATATTAAGATTATTACTTCTCTGAATACAACTGATGAACTGACCAGAGGCACAACAGTAAGAACTTCTGCTGTGTGTGTGTGTGTGTGTGGAAGTCAATGGACGGTCCCCATAAGGATACCAAAACACACTTGCGTGTGTGTGTGTGTGTGTGTGTGTGTGTGTGTGTGTGTGTGTGTGTGTGTGTGTGGGTTTGTATTTCTGACCTCCTGGGGACCCGTTTCCTGACTTTTACTATCTTTCTGGGGTCCGAGGATTCTTATGGGGACCGAAGCCTGGTCCCCATGAGGGGGGCTCCCCTTTTTAGGGTTAGGGGTTAGGTTTATAGGTATGGTGTGAATAGAGTTTTAGTTAGTCTTAGGGTTAATTATAGATCAGTAATGGTTAAGGTTAGGAAAAGGGTTTGGGTTAGGTATAAATCTAGTTACTAAAATCAATGGAAGTCAATCGACGGTCCCCATAAGGATAACAAAACACACTTGTGTGTGTGTGTGTTGGTGTGTGTGGGTGTGTGTGTGGGTGTGCGTGTGTGTGTGTGTGTGTGCGTGTTGGTGATTGTGTGTGTGTGTGAGAGCGAGAGACCAACCAAATAATAAAACTAGATTGTGTATATCTATCAGGATTATGATCAAAGGTAAACGACTCTTAAAATGTTTACACTTCCTCCTGCTGCTCATCATTTACACACTAAAACATACACACACAGAGAAGACTGCTGAAGACGAGTCGTTCTGTTGAGAGACATCATTTATTTACTGGAGGGCACCTCAACCAGCGAGACCTTCCACTCAGTCGCCTGAGGACTGTAGATTCTAGAATAACCACAGCAGGACCGAAGCTGCTCACACACGCACGCACGTGCACACACACAGACGAACACACACACCTGTTCAAGTATCTGTGGTGATTTATAAATGATGTTTGTGTGTCAACTGTCCATATCTAAATTCACTCTAGGAACACTTCAGAGGTAAATAGAAAGTTAAAATAAACAAAACAAATTATACATTATAGTCTTGTTTCGTTTTCCATTCAAACCTCACAAAGTTCCTGTTTATATCAGATTTTCTCTCAATTACCTCAAATGTTGTTTCTATTATCTAACTCACTACTGCTTGTACAAGTGTGTTCATCTTGAGTTTAACCTCCTAAAGCAAAAGTTAGGATTGTGAAAAGATTTAAACAACTAACGTTCTCCCTGTTGTAAATTGATATTTGAACAGCCTCAGTTTGGAAAAATGATGATTAGTTCTGAGGGGATTGACAAGCTAACAGGAAGTCACAGTGGGGTAAATGTCAAAGTGTATTTTTAGATCTTAAATCACCTTCAATCTTTAAAGTGTCCTCGCAGTTTATATGAACACTGTTTTATTAACTGGTTTATTGCCCTAAACTATTTACACACAACTCTCTGATATATTTTTTTCATTAGAAATTAGTTAAAGGGTTAACCAACTCTTAACATTCAGAGTCTAACAATTCTGATCAGAATTTCCCAAATTTTTTTTACTGGAGTAACTTTGTAATGTGAAATTACATCAAAGGTTAAAAAATGTTGGATCAACTATATTCATATTCCGTCCGTCCATCCACTCACTCACTTCCGATCGATTTCTCTAAACTGTAGTTGATTTTTATTCCACATTTTCCAGCTGCAAAGACATTCTGATTAAAATTAAGGATTTATACTTTGGTATAAACTATTATTAATATCTCTAACACAAATTGCTTTGACGTCATCAGCAACTGGCTCTTGACCTGTAAACTTGCTTATTTTAATTATTTGCTCTTCAGTTTATTTTTTGTTCATAAATAAAAACACTCAAACTTGTGTTATTTAAAAGTAACTATCAGTATTTAAAATTAAATTAAATAGGAATAAACATGTGAAAACAAAAGAAAGTTTCTCTGTAAAGTGTCCTGATGTGTTTGTTTTAAAACAACACCTTTTTAAAAAAACTATTGAATTTAAATGGGATAATTCACTGATGCACTGAAGTAATTTAAGATGCATCGATGCTGATTCTGATTACGACAGCTCAAAACTCAAATTCTCATGACTAAAAAAAAATGAATGTTTCTAGAAAACCTCAAGACTTCTTCCTTAATAATTCTAAATAAGTCAAAATCAAGATTTTCAATCAACTTGAAACTTAGTTTCATGTACCGTATCTATATATTGTTTTAAACTATTACAAATTCTGCTCCTACTGACATGTTTTGCACATTAATTGGGATTCTGTTATAACTCATGGCCTTAGCAGACAAAATAAGCTGATTACAGATCACGCTTTAATAGTTCTTAGTTTTGGATAATTAAAAATTCTTTTTAAAAATGAAGCGTATTTGGTTCCATGGAGGATTTCTGTGGATTTGAGCATGTTTATACACACAGAGCACTTTATCTGGATTAATTTTTCATCAGTGGCTGAAAATGCCAGTAAGCAGCTTTCCTGTATGTATCTGTGCTTAAACCCATTTATCCCCAGAACAAGTTCACAAGTGAATGACCAGCTATATACACAAGATTGTTACTCTATTGTTTTATATAACACACGTTACAGCGATGCAGAGTTCATAAATGAATGTGAATATCAGCTTATGAGACAGTGAACACCAGCTCTGTGAGTGTATCTGACTCCTGACGACCTCTTCCAATTTAATCACAGACCTTGTCAGGACTGGTAGTTTTACGAGAACCAAAGCCCGGTCCTAATGTGATGGAACATGATTTTTGGGTCAGAGTAAAGGTGAGAGTTAAGTAGAAGAGAGGGTTAAGCATCTAGTGGTAATAGGAATCAATACAATAAACCCCAAATGGCTAGATATACAAACGTGTGTGTGTGTGTTGTTTCCAGTGGCCCTAAGAAGTGTTATTTACAGGAAGAAGTGCTGAAGCTGCGTGTCCTCATCCTGTGCTGCCATCAGCACTGCAACTAGTGTATTTTTTGCAAGTGTGTGTGGTGAACAAGCGAGGAGAGGCAGGGTAATTACCACTGAACCCTTCGTCTGGCATCCACTCACCTCATGAGTCTCTACAGAGCCACTAAGAGGAGCTCTGTCAGCTTAAAGACATCAGGCAGGTGTGAGCATGGACATAAATCCCAAAAAAAAAAGGAAAAAACATCTTGGGTGTCTGCATGTGAGTACGTGCTGAATAAAAGCCTGCAGGTGTTCTGCTTCAGCATCGTGTGTGTTCACCTACCACTCCGCTGGTTTAGCCTGGAGTTGAGTGTGTTATCTCGACAGGTGCAGTTGTCTGCGCTATGCTGTATAATGGGAATGTGTTCAGACTGTTCCATTCTGTACCTGTCTGCCAGCACTGAGATGCTGTTTCCTGATAACTCCTTTTCACCCCCCTGATAGAGGCTGGAAGAAACCCAGCAGTGCAACTCCATAGTGCTCATGTTCCACCCCATCAGCTTCCTCCAGATGTGTTCTCAGGTCAGCCAGTTAGCATTAATAATATGTATATATTCAGAAGTGACATATTGGAACTAAATTCCACTGCAAGTTGTGAAGGTTGTGTTCTGTGTGTCTGAGTGCAGATTGTTTAAGAATTAATTGTTGCCTGTAGCATAAACGTCCCTCTGATGAGCTGTAGCCTTCTAATGCAGCAGAGCGGTGCTGTCAGAGCACTCTGTGGGCTTCCTTTGTACAAATTATTACAGTCAATGTGTGACTATAATCAACTCGGTGGTTAAGTGGTTAGCAGTGTGAGGGGCACAGCATCAAGGTCTCTTGTTATGTGTCCCGTCTGTTGCATGGTTATTTAGTATTTTATAGAATTCTTGTCTGAAGATGTAGAAATCCACTTTTTTCAGAGACATTGTGAAAATTGTGTTAAGGCCTGATCACAAAGGTTCTTATGAATAGTAAAGGTTTGGACTGATTTTCCCTTCCCTTAGAAATCTGAAGTTTTGTAGACATTCATTGAGGGGATCATAATTTCCTACAGGAAGTTGTTACTGCTGCTGTTCAGTTGCTGTGAGCTGAAAAGATCAGGTCCTGGTTTAGATTTTTCATGTTTCTTAAACATGCAACCTTCAGATAATGTTCATCTTTTGTAGACGGGGTTTAAAGTTTGACACTTTCAAACAATCTCGTTTTTTAGAGCATAAACTCCACAATATGCTGTCAAGGTTAGATGAAGGACTAAAACTGAGTCAAAAAGCAGCCAAAATCCAAAGAAATACCTTCGGACTGTCTGGATAACTACTGATAAAGGCGTAATGGATTTTCTAGGTTTTAACTTACTTTTATTCATTTGTAAAAGCAAGTCATATTTACAAATGGTATTAAACTAATCTGAGTGATTGTTTAGACTAGACTGGTAGCTGAAGTTCGTGAATATCTGCTTTTCTCTAAATGTCCTCGTCTGGCACTTGGAAGTCTGACGACGGCCAGCGGTTTAAAAGTCTCTCGTATCATCAAGGTGCAGGATTTTCATAAAAGGAAACAAAACAACTCTGTTTGTCAGATCCTCTTTCAGATGTTCTTTCTCATTTATGCAGAAAGGATATTAAACCTGGTTTTACTCACCTTCACTCCTGATTATTATTTTATCCAAAACAAGATCACTTCAAAAAGAATACAGTAAAGTCTCTCTGCTTAAGAAGGAAAATATTTGTTATTTCTACTATCAACTTTGCAACTATTTATCCTTCCCAATTTACTTTATGTTAATTTTGTTTGCTTTTTGTTTTTTAAAGCATCAAATACAACAGAAAATCTTTCTGCTTTATAAAGAGATGCTTAAATGTCTAAAAACAGAAATGATTTAGAAACAAACTGGATTTAGAAAAGAGCAGCTATTCACAAGCTCTCACTGCCAGTCTAGTCTAAACAATCACTGAACAGTAGCTCAACAATCTTACCATGTGTAATTGTCTTGAGTGACCTTGATCTTGCACCCTATCTTTTTAAAATGACTAGTAAAACATCTGTTAGAATAAGGTTGTTTTCTGATTTTAAAAAGGAAGAAAGCTGCCACATTATTTTACAAACAGTTTGGAGACTAAACTGCAGAAAGTCTGATTTTATACTGCAGAAATAAATTCCAGTTTTTAATGGGACTGAAACGTTGTGACCTCAAAATTTACCTAGCAACAAGAATATTACTAATTGGCGGATTGGTCGTCAACTCAAGACGTTTTCTCTCAATGGGTGAAAATAACCAAAACAAAATGTTCCTGTAAAAAAAAATGAAAAAGTAAAAGTTTTTTTTTATGTGACTAATGGAAAACATAATGTTAATGTGGAACTCTGCTGCTGCCAGTTCCACCCTGTGGTAAAGTGGTGGCTTGTAAAAGGTCCAGCTGGAAGGCGTGGCCAACAGCAACATGAACCTGAGGTAATAAGGACTTTTTAGACAGAACTGCACATTCCTTCTCTTTTTTGGGGAAAAAAAAAGTGCAGAACTCACATCATCATTTATTATATTTTCAATAGAGAGCATGGTGTACTTAGAAGTGATCAAATTTTATCAGCTAAGTGCTTAAATGACCCATTTGTGCTGCGAATGGAACATCACTTATCCAAATATTCCCTCCTTTCCATCATCAGGTGAAGTGGCACTTTTTTTTTTCGATTGATGGTCGGCTCATTTTTTCTGAGTGAAACACTTTACATGAAGGACTCGTATGCGGTTCACATTGCAGAGTGGGTGCCTCTTTTGTCCTCACGAAAACTACTGTCATACAGACAGGATGCATGATGGGAAAGAGGTGTTCTCCCCAAATGGTGATGTGAAGCGTCCGTCTCTCTAAAAGATCATTTAAGGCTGTCTGACTGTCGCAGACTTATTGTTATTACTTTCTGTGTGCGTCTGCATGTGTGCTCTGAGTTTGGTGCTTTTGATGGTAGCTCTCCCCCAGGATATTATACTCATCCAATATGATGAAATCCTGGTTTATTGCTTTTACTGACGAGTGTAACGAATAAAAAAGGAGAAATACCCTGAGAGAGCATCCAGAGTCATAACAGACTCAAAGATGCACAAGAGAGACTTACTGTGTCGTCTTGCTTATAAAATCTGGGGTTGAGGGTCAGTGATGGAAAGAAAAACCAGAAGAAAAGAAAAATGTACATTTTAAGGTATAAATGTTGATTGAAAAGGATGGACGGTGGATACCACACTGTGTGTGTGTTTCATCGCATGCTGCTGTTGTATCGATCGGCTCCTTGGTTTGTTTTCAGGTCATAAAGAAACGTTTCTCTGTGTGCTGAGCTATGTGATCCACACATTACCTGATATGACTGAAAATGAACTTTTGTTAAAGTGAGATTAACTCTGAATTTGGCCTCTTGAATCAATATGTTGGACTGAAACCAGATAGGATTTTTTTTGTCCAGAAAAGCAAACATGATTTAATCTATCTAACAGCACCATGTAGCTGTGTCAAGAGGCTCAAGACATAATTTGTCCTCATGGTATTTTTTAAAAATTATGGTAAGACACGTTAAATCAAATGATGTATTTCAGTCCAATTCAGTAATCGTACTTGTCACAAACATCAACAAGGATACATTTTATACCTATCAACCCCCCGTTTGCACAAAGGTCCGACCCTGTGATCAACATTATTTATTAGAACATCGCTTGATTGTGACAAATTTTGAGAACCGTCAAGCCCCTCCCCCTACATTCATAGTACTTGCTAGAAAGGCTATTTACTGGTACTTTCCACATTCCTGATATACCGTACTCTCCTGCACATTACACTCCATATGTCAGCAATAAGTTCCCACAAAGACCCGACCACATCTGGACCACATTCAAGACTTTGCCGTGTACTCAACAAAACCCAGATCTGTATAAGGTTAAAGTTATTTTTTTTAAATAAAGTGTCAAGCTACAGATTTCCTGGGTAATGCTGACCTTTACATATAGATGTTTAATGTTTATTGTCACCTTAGATTTCCATTTCAGCCCCGAACTGGTTTTACCTCAACAGAAACGCCTCCGTTTGTTTCTTTGCTACGTTCCATCTTCACCAGCTGGCATCACCTAACATGTAGCTGTGAGTGCTTGGAGTACGCCTCAGTGGTATTAGCATAATTCATGTGTCATCTCAGAGCATTGTCCCCACTCTCCCTGATGCAGCACTGAGCATGCATGCTGTATAACTTCAATGTCACCCAGCTGGACAGTGAAATGTACTACAGCCATAAATCAAGCTGTGATGTACGATTTCTAAGGAGGATTAACATTCAGGACACAAGTCACTAATGTCTATGTTCAAATCTTCCTCTGAGAACCTGAACGATGCCAAAAATGAGTTTTTCTGAAAGTGTTCTTGGTTTCCTCATCCACCAGCTCTTACCCAGTCTTTTCCTCTTGTTTTAATTTCCAGGTGAGTCACAGATCACAAAGACTTTTCCTGCAAAGTTTCAGACATCGCAGGACTTTCAAGAACTTTGAGTAATCATTGTGTTCTTTTTCTCTGAGCATCAGTTCTGAGGATTGTCTTGCTCGCAGACCTTGGCTGCAAACTGAAATGCCCCAGCACAGTTTGGGCTCAAGTTGGCACTGAAGTGGAGATGAAGCATCAGGCTTCTTTACTCCAGCCAAATCTGTTGGCTCCTATCGATATCCCATTTCCTGTGTTACTCCTAAGCTCCTTTGCATTCAGAGGCTTTCCTGCTAAGCCCAGAGTGTCCAGCCTGTGGCCTGTAATACTGATTATACGGCTGGTTGTGATGCTCTTCAACAATCATCGAGTCATTTTTATTATGCAGGAAACAAAAGCAGAGTTGAAGCCACATTGGAATCCTTCCAGTTTGGACATTTTAATCATGCCTCTTTCATATTAGGTGGGATGCAAACCAATTCTGTTAAATTCCTCACCCATTAATCCCTTTTTCAATGTTTAGATACTGAAGCAAAGCGGTTTAGACGGAAGCAAAACAGGAACCAAACAATTTTATTTTTTTCTGTTTTCACCTGTGACAATTATAAATCCACGGTTGTGCTTATCCCAAACCGAACAGCAGGAGCTGGAGATAAGGCGACGACTTTGGGCTTACCAACAGTCCATGTCAGCAACTCTGAGAAAGACTTGACAACAAAAGTATTGTTTGTGCAAAATCCCCCAGAATTTGAACCCAAACACCAGAGCATACGGTCTTCCAGCCTCCAGTGTCACTGCATTCATACGCCGCACTCGCTGGCCCTGAAGTCTGTTTGGTTTAGAGACAGAGTGTTTGAGTTCATTCCCTCAGGAAAGCTGTTTGTTCTGTAATAATAAAGCATACACTCTCATTCTAGAACAATATCATGCACTCGAGTCCTTGGAGTTTTTTTTCTTCTATTTTGTCTCTGTTATTTGCTAAAATGATATTTACAGGTCATGTTTTGTTTTCAAATACTATTACCACATCATTATACCACAGTGTAAAGAACCAAATATTCTGACAGCAGTTTTTAAATCAGCTGTTGTGAGAAGTAGAATTGATGGAGGCGGCCTGCTGGGGTTTGTTTTTGTTTAGTTTTTTTTCCCCCTCTGCCAGTCATTAGATTTGTAATATGGAAGCAGGCGGCGAGAACGTAAGATGTCAGCTCAGAGATCGGAGTATGATTTATTTACCATCAGACGTGTGTGCCCCCTGCGTTTGTCTCTTACACACATGAGCCTCTGGCACAGAACAGACGCGTTGCAGTGCAGTTTATTACATCACCTTTGTTTCTCCTCTTTTTCTGACTCTCTTGCTGATTCACACAACTACAGTCATGCCCCCACCTTAAAAAAAGCAAGGTCACTCTGTCTCGCTAATGACTGCAATCAATTATCGGGTGCAACATAAAACAGCATCAAATCCCTCTCAGCTCTTTAGTCTCTAAGCTCTGTGACCCCACAGAGGTCACTTGAGTGAAGACAACAGAACTGATTCTTTTGACAAGTTCCCATCCCTCAAGTCATCCCACTCAGTCTCATGTACAGTGATGCATCAGATTATTTTGGCTATCACTCTGAATTATCCCTGATTTCTATTACTAACACATGGATTTCTACATCAGTTTTACATTTTATGAAAGAATTCCATCAAAAGATCAAAAGTCTCTAAAATTATACAACTCAACCTGAACTGAAGTCCAAAAAATACAACACATAACAAAAAAACTATAAAATTTTAGTCCATCCTCACTGCTTCTATAAGATTTAGGAGGTAACGTAGCAGCCAGGTGGTGCTAATGAAAAGCAGTTAATTAACTGATCAGCAGGTGTGAGCTCGTCTAGGAACAGAGGGGTTCTGGTAGTTTGCAGGTCTGCAGGATACAGTCATGTACAAACATGATGCCAAAGCTGAATGACATCAGTCACCTTCACAAAGTAACTGTTTATCAATCTTGGAAGGGTTTCCAAACAATTAAGAATCTGTCATCCTACAAGTACATTAACAAATAGAAGAACAAGATATTTGCCATTATTTTCTGGAATGATCATACCTGCATATTAACCTCAAGGTCAGACTGTCCAGTGATCAGAGAAATCCCAAAAAGAAGAAAACCATGAGACTTTACAGGCCTAAGTCATGAGGTTAAAAGATTTAAGTTCAATACAGTATAAGAAAGTCATCTGTGCTGAGCAAAGATTTGTGGATCAGTGTTCCTTGGATAGATGAAACCAAACTAAACATGTTTGGTAAAACAAAGGAGCACAAATTGTCAAGCACGGTGGTGGAGGGCTGATGATTTGGACACCGTGCAGTCATATTAATTTGAGATGGGCGTTATTGCCTGAAATATTACTTTACCCTTAATACTATTGATTGTCATACAGTCAGTTAATTAAAGTGACATTTTGGCATAATTTCTGTGGAGTGAGGACTCAAACAATCTGGAACTAGAATAAATCTTTCATTTTTTTATGAGCAACAACAGAATCCACCTATCAGTCATCATTATTCTACATCTTGACTGATGTATAAAACCCAGAGTTAATGTTTCCACCTGTGGGACTGACTTGATTCTCAACTCAGAGTTAGTGACCCAACCTTTTCTCATGTGTGTTATTGCTCAACACTAAACAGCTGGATAAATGTTTTATCACTGTACCAAAGGACTTGTCTCTTTTACCAGTTGGCTTTCCTTCCATGTGAAGGTGATCCTGATGTGTGCAGACTTAGAATCACTGTGAGGAGTAATGGAGCTGTAACCAGTGCAGACAAACTCAGCTCAGGCTGCTAAATTTACTTCCCGTGGGGGGTGGGTTACTTTCAAAACACCGGAGCACTTAACACCAGCGTACAGTAGAGCACCTGTTTTTTTTCTGTTTCTCCCTGCATCCTGTCATCACGCTGCCATGACAACCAGTTGAGACTGGTAGCAATAAACCCTGTTTCTTAATGAATATTCACATTGAAATGTTATTAGCTTGTTTTTATCAACACATCAAATCATAAGAAAACTTGGTAGCAGTTCCTATTCATCCCATAATCCCTCAGTATTTTGTTCCTGTCACATTCTGGTCTTACTCATGAGTTGCTTTGTTCAGAATTTTGATATTTGTGTTTCATCCTCATTAGTGTTTAATCAGTTTTCACCAGATTTACAGTGTAAAGCAGCACATCTGACATTTCACAGTTATTATTTTAATCACACAATCTGCTGCTGACACCCAGAACGGAGGTGACCTCTGAGACTGTTGGAAGAGAAAATGATGAGTTGACACCGAGGGCACAAAGTGGCTGGAAATCGCTCACAGACAGTTTTTATGTTGTTTTTCTCCACATTGTGTCTTAGTTTTTTGAACTGGATGTTCAGCTTCATCGTGCACTATGATACAAACTCCAGCTTTGACACTAGAAGGTTGTTTAGAAATGATGAATGTGGAAAGTCTATAATAGACACAGAGACGGAGATAAATGGGCAAATGCTTATAAATATATCTACATTTACACAGTTCTGTCTCTAAATGACTGTATGAGGGCTCTACTGGCACAAACTGGTCTCCATAACAATTGGGTGTCTGTTAATTAAGTTGTGGGTAAAAGTAAAAATGTATTTAAAAAATCAGGCCTTAAATGAACAGTATGTACATTTTAAAGTGTGATTCAGTGTAAAAGTTCTGAATAATTATTACCTGAAGTTGGAACAATTGCATTTGTGTGGAGGACGGCAAGCTAATAGTTTAGGGCAGGGGTGTCAAACTCCAGGCCTCGAGGGCCACTATCCTGCATGTTTTAGATGTTTCCCTGTTTCAACACACCTGATTCAAATCCTCTGTATTTCAACAAGTCCTTCAGAAGCCTGTTAACGACTTGTTCATTTGAATCAGGTGTGTTGAAACAGGGAAACATCTAAAACATGCAGGATAGTGGCCCTCGAGGCCTGGAGTTTGACACCCCTGGTTTAGGGAATGGGTTTGTTATCTGTTGACTAGTTTGTGTCAAGCCTCACCAGGTCTATGATTTATGAATATTTTTTTCTTTTGGAAACCATAAGTACAGGACTGTTACAAATCTAGGAAATTATTTGATTATTTGATACAAAATCCTCTTTACCACCTTTAAGTGCACTTCAAATCTTCTAAAACAATCACACAAATGGTTCAAACTTTCAAATTTGTCAAACAAACCTCTATAGCTTTATCTTGCTGAACCGTGTCGACTGGCATCTACCAAAAGTTAATCAAAAGTAAAAATTGTGATCCTTTCCACAGCAGCTATATAAGTATGTTGTTGTAATTGCACCACAGAATATCTCCATCTACAGAACCTCAAACACCATAATTAGAATCAGCAAACTCGAGCTTTGACGTCCTCAACAAGGGAAATATATTCTACAGAGGGCATCTGCTGAACGCTAATGTAACTCAAAGTGACACGGCGCTATGAAACCGTATAGTCTTCCTTCAATTTACTTTGAGTCAAAGTGGAGTCTCGGCATTTCGTGAGTCGCATCTATAAAGAAGGCCTTTATTTTCTAGGAGCCTGAAAAATAAGTACAAAGTACTTTTATTGGCTTACCAACCCAAAAGATCCTCCTCAAGGTGAAAACAAGCCAACAGGAAGGGGTTGGGGGGTATGGTAGAGGAAATGGGATGAATCGGATGATGTAGGGAGTTTTACTAGGAGGAGTAGAGGCATCAGAGATGGATTGTGTCGACAAACTGATTGCAAGAATACCCACACAAACACACATGCACACACAAAATTAGGGCATGGAGGATTGAGAGTTTCAAGTGATGGGAGGAAAGAAACAAGATTGTATGGGAGACCTGAAACTGGGCAAAAACAGTAAGAGGCTGAAGAGAGGCGGGGAGAAGGAAGCAGTCAGACGTATAAAGATGGATCAAACCTCCAGTGAAGAAGAGACAGACAGAGCGATTGAGGGCACGAAGAGGGAGGAGGTGTAGGAAAGCAGCTGTGATGAGATGGCTTCTACTGGACCGTGAGATTGATGACACCGCTTCAGAAAAGAGGAGGAGGAGATAGCAGAATAAGAGAAAAGTCTTGATGAAAAGAAACCAGTACGCACCGCGAGACATGACCAAATCTATGGCGCGATAAAAGAATGAGCCGCTCTTATCACAATGCTTCTATCTTACTACGGAGATCCAGAGGCATCTTAGCACTTTTTTTTTGTTTTTTGCTATCGTTAATCGGATCTGGAGCACTTTTGAAGGGTTTTTCATCAGTTGTGCATGATCAGTAAGAACATACAGAGCCTCTGTCACATCAGAGGAGATTACAGCATATCTGGAGAACAAAAGTCTGTTCCAAGATTTAATTTACTTTGGCTTTGAGACACCAAACCGTCTTTTGAGCTGCTCATCCATCATCGCCTTTGAATCCAAAGCGACATCTAAATCCATAAGAGCACAATGATTGTTATTTTGAGTTAAACTCTTCCTTCTGGCCTATATAGATAGTTTGGAAGTAATTCTGAAAGTTTCTCTGCAGCGTTTGTCCAGTTAACTGCTGAGCTCTGACATTAAGGTGTGAAGAGGCTGGGTAGAGACGTGGGTACGGGGTGGGGGTGAGAGATTCATCTTTTTTCCCCATAAGACCGTTTCACCTCTTCTCCCTCCATCCATCTCCTTTTCCTCATCTCAAACTGCTGCTGCTACCGCTCAGATTTTCAAACCGTTGTCTGGCCTGGGGGGGATAAGAAAGAGATAAACAGCATTTCTAACAGAGTGTGGCCTGATTGGAGACGAAGCAGGCCCCTTCGTTTCCCACCATATTCTTCGTCTTTGGATTGCAGTTCTCTCATCAGTCAGTGAAAGAGTGATAGGCTGCAGTCCGCAGCCTGCACTGCCGCTGATCTTATGGGCTGTAATGAAAAAGAGAATAAAACGTGTTGTTAAATATGTCACGCGCCTTGCTGAGATAAATGCCTCTTAAAGAACATAAAATCCAGCCTGTTCTGTGTTACGTCAATGTGCTCGTGTTATTGCTGTTTCATCATAGGCTTATGATTTGTCTGTTTTTCTCTCCCCCTTTTTTTTTTGTTCCAGATGCCGTCAGAGAGAATTGAAAGCTTTCCTGGGAGCTGCGATGGAACTCAGTAAGGCCACAGACGTGATAAGAAATCTCCCCTGTGCTTCTTTTCACTAGATAGTGAAGGAGTCCGTTATCTGAAATTAATGTCAGCTGTGTTGCAGATGCAGCCTCAAGCTGCACCGCCGGCTATAGCACACCCTATGGAGGTGCAACCCAGACATTTCCAACACACCTGCCGATGGTAACGCCCAGCTAAGTGAACAGCGATGCCTTCTAAGGTCTCCTGCTTGTATCTGCTGACTGTGGTATGCTGGGCCAGCGCTCTGTGGTACCTGAGCGTGTCCCGCCCGTCCTCCTCATACGTCGGCCAGATGTCCATCCCAATACGCAAGACACCTAAAATAAGTAAGAACTCCACGTTCAGCAACATCCGCGCTCGGTCGCTCAACCCTCACGACTTTGGCTACATCATCAACGAGGCCAAAAAGTGTGAGGCCGACCCTCCCTTCCTCGTAATCCTCATCAGCACCACCCACAAGGAATTTGATGCTCGGCAGGCCATCAGAGAGACGTGGGGAGAAGAGACCACGTTTCCGGACGTGCGTGTGGTTACACTTTTCCTTTTGGGCCGAAGCACCGATGCCGTCCTCAACCAGATGGTGGAGCAGGAGAGTCAAATATTTCATGACATTGTGGTGGAGGATTTTATTGACTCGTATCACAACCTGACCCTTAAGACATTGATGGGCATGCGCTGGGTGGCCACCTTCTGTGGCAAGGCTCAGTATGTTCTAAAGACGGACAGTGACATCTTTGTGAACATGGAGAACCTTATCTACAACCTCCTGAAGCCCACCACCAAGCCCAGGAGGAGGTACTTCACAGGCTATGTCATCAATGGTGGGCCAATCAGAGACATGCGCAGTAAGTGGTACATGCCCAGGGATCTCTACCCCGACAGCAAGTACCCTCCCTTCTGCTCAGGCACTGGTTACGTCTTCTCAGCAGACGTGGCGGAGCTTATATACAAGACATCCTTACACACCAGGCTGCTGCATCTGGAGGACGTGTACGTTGGCGTCTGCCTCCGTAAGTTAGGCATCCACCCCTTTCAGAACAGCGGCTTCAACCACTGGAAGATGGCGTACAGCCTCTGCCGTTACCGCCGAGTGGTCACAGTCCATCAGATCTCCCCTGAGGAGATGCACCGCATCTGGAATGACATGACCAGCAAGAAACACCTTAAATGTTAGCAGAAAGTGAATCATTTACTAGTGGGGGCCTTCCAGAGAAATTCTCCTCCTTCCTGCTTCTTTATCATGGGTAAACAGATCCAGCAGAAAGCTCAAGGGTCAGTTCAGCTGAAGCGTTCATGGCTTTGAATTCTTGGTCAGGACTTTCTCCTGTGCAAGAGCAAAGCAAACCCCCCAGTATTATCATTTCTGCTCTGACTTCCAGGTTTTTTTTGTGTAAATCCCGCTGACAGACCAAGAAATGAGGCATAAAGTATGAAACCTGTTCCCTAAGAATGTGCAGAACCCCCAGGTGGCTGCTTGTGTGTGCCGGCAGCGCCATGATTTTTACATGAATTTACAAGACGGGAAGCATCAAGGCTTGTGTTAAACACCTCACACAACAACATTTCCACAGCACACACTGTCCCCAAATATCAAAACTGCAGATGGCATAAATGTCGACACACTTGTTTGAAGCCAGACGCTCCCCTCAGCTCGATCACACGCTCTGATTATGAATGTTCATGTATATGTTGTACTTTCTGAACAAGATGTTAATGTTGGCTTGATGACACGGCAGCAGACATTGTGAGGATCACGGTGAGTTTCAGATGTGATGACTCAGTGTTGTTTTCATTGTAGAAAAGCATATCAGGTGTATTAACGAGAGGACAACAATGCTCTTCTAAGAAACGTATTTTCTTATAACTTGGATCAAAAATCTTTGTACAGCGCAACAAATACATTTAAAAAATGGTTTCAAAGAACAGATTGAAATTATGACTGCTAGCATTCTTTAGTGAATGTTAACCTCTAATAAAGAAATGTTTCAGATTTTTCTTTTTGAAGTAAGTTTCTGTAGAAAGATTATAAGCAATTGACGTCAGATATAAATAACTTTTTGAATGAACTCAGTTTTAGAAGAAATACAGATGAATTCTGACTGCAGTGACAAGCTGATGATGGCTGAAGTCCAAACCAAAGTGAGTTTCTGTTGCTTTAAAACAACTCCAATCTTTAAAATGTCATAAGGGTATTAATGCAAAAGTTTTAAGCAGGTATGACAAAATGCTGAATCAAGCTTTATTGGCCAAGTATTATTTGCACAATACAAGGAATTTGACTTGGAAGAGCATTAAAATAATTATTTCACAATTATAAATTGTAATTGTTTATTTTTATCCATTTGAAAAATGTGAATCACATCAATATGTGCTGTAAACATCAGTTTCTCTCAAAACACTGTTGGTTACACAAAGTCTGGGATTTTCTGGGATTCAGCTGTTCTGAAGAGACAAACATGTAAATATTAATGTTCCACTTTAATCACGCAGATTTAGGCTTCTTCATACAGACCTGACCTCAACACCATTGATTATATTGAGGAGAACAAGAAGAGACAGAAGATGGTGCACGTAAAGAACTGATGCTGTTTTAAACTTTACAGCTGGTTACACCAAATATTGATTTCATTCAGATTTTTTTTCCCACTGCTTAAAACTTTTGCACCATACTGTTCATCACTGTTGCATCGCATTGTTATTTATGTTAAAGTACATTCTTTAAAAAACAAGAATAGCTGCTGCTTTAGCTACTTTTTGTGATTAGCTGCTAATGGCTAATCAGAACCCCACTGGGATTAGCTGTTAGCTTGAGAGTTCAGTCAGAATGGGTCTGTATTTGAGAACTGAGATTAATCAAAGAGGGTAAGATCTTAATTGTTCATAACCTTTCCACAGAATCCCTCTTCAAAAGACCTGAACAGTCCCTTTATCATGTAATGTGTACTCTTTGTCTGTGACAGGCTGCACACTATTGTATTTTCTATTACTTGAACATGGCGGGCAGTAGAAGTGTATATACTAAAGTATATACTATATTTCCTTTTCCATTACTTGAGATGAAATAAACTGCTTTCATAAGATTTTGTGTTTCTTTTGCTCACTTTAATACACAAAAGCTTGAAGTTAAAATGCTCATGAGGCTTCATGTTTCTCTCTAAAGGGCGAGTGCGAGCTGTAGGAGAGAAAGCAGCTCATTATATCTGCTGTTCGCTGCAGCAGCTGCTCATCAGACAGGAAAGCGGTGAGGATGAACCGTCCTTGTGACTCTGGAAACATCCTCCGTGCAGGTTGATGCTGCGTGTGGACGTACGATGCAGACACCAACATGTTATTAAATAAAATGTACCATCTCTGTTATTGGCAGCTATCATGTGCGCTGGAAGGAAACAAGTGGATTTATGTGATCAGAGGAATTTTACACATTGTCTTAAAGGTTACAGATATATCTTTAAAAAAGATGTAAGCAGCTGCTTTGATCTGAAGAAGCAGTTTTGTACATGAGAATAACCGTAAATAGCTGTAAAAGGATTAGTGGGGAAACAAGTTAGTTGTGTGTTTAAACCTACTGTATATGTTGCATCTGGTTTTTACACATCTGGGGAGAATTCTGTTGACTGGATTTCAAAGCTTTTATCTCACCAGCTTACAATTTGCAAATGAGTTTCCAGAATGTCTTAAAGTTCTCAATTTTATACGTGTTTGAAAGATTCAAAAGAGAGATTTTCTATAAAACAAGCGTCAGAGTGGTTGCAGGTATCGACAACCTCAGTTTAGTTTCTAGGAGTCAGTGAGAAGTTTTGATGGAGCCAACAACCGAATCGCAGATAAATAAATCTA
Organism: Pachypanchax playfairii; assembly: GCA_006937955.1. NCBI lineage: Eukaryota > Metazoa > Chordata > Actinopteri > Cyprinodontiformes > Aplocheilidae > Pachypanchax > Pachypanchax playfairii. Next base: position 856,207 of record SSNP01000163.1, read on the forward strand.
AATTACAAGCTAATTGAAACATAATTAGAATACTCAACGAGCTAATTGTGACAAGAAAATTTGCATGATGGTCGGAGAGCGTCAATTGCATCATATGCCCCATGTGACATGGCTGTACAAATTTCACGTAACTCAATGCGATTCCCACTGACAAGTTCCACAATGTCTTACAATTTTATCCCTGAAATTAAACCCCAGTGAGAAACACTTGTTATAAAGTGATAGAGGGATAGAAAATTGCTCATAAAATGAAAATAAATTGCAAATAAGACAAAAGATACTGGGTGACTAAACTATGACAAGAAAATTTGCACAAATATCATAAATGTCACAATTGTAGTTTTGACTGAATGTCAAGTCAATGTTATTCTAACTGAAAATGTATTTTCTTGTAATTTTGTGTTTCTAACTAGTTGCTGGTGAGATACAAGCCTAAAGCCCGTATTATTAACCCTCCACCACCGTGCTTAGATTGAATGATGTGCAGAAACAACACAGTAGCTGGTAAACATCAAACTGTAACTAAAATGAGACATTTTCATTTTACCTGCTTATGGAATGAACACAACAACCAGCCTGCAGCTGCTTTTTCACCTGCATTCATTACAGCCAACAGCATCGATCCAAATAGTGGACTGGAAATGAAGGACACAAGGTCAAAGAAGACATCTCTACTAAGTGGCTAACGTGTTGGTGATGATGCAGCTACAGAGGCCTGTGTGTGTCACTGCTGGTGTGCAGAACGGTGAAGGTAATTATCTGAAATCATTAGCGTCTGGCTGCTCCTTTCCACTTAAGATGACTCCTTCCACAAAACACAAAGACAAGCTAGTTGGTTTTGATAACAATTTACGTTATAAATGAAACATTTGAGTTGAGAAATATTTTTTATGCTCGATTGTTACTCAGTTATATCATAAATTAGGTAATTTCACTTCAAAGTTTATGGATATGAATGTGTGAGTGTCATCAATGAAATTGAGCTTGTATAGTCTCATGTGCAGGTGTATGTTGAATTTTCTTTGTTTCAGTCATAATCATCTTCTATAAGAGCAGCAGCAGTCCTGTGGGACTTTTTCCAGGAGATTCGTCTTCTGTTCTGAACTTCCAAAGAAAAACAACTTTAAAAATATGGGACGCACTGAAAATGAGGCGTTTTGCTTAAACAGTTCTGTCAAAATAAAATAAAAAAAGAGATTTTGGGATCCTTTTGGGATTCCAAAACCTGCTTTAAATATAATGGCTTCTTTCTGAAAGGAACTATTTCCAGCTGATGTGTTTGCATCAAAGACCTTAACAGTTCAACAAACTACAATCTAACTGGAAAAGTTTGGGGTGTTTTATTCAGTGGATGAGTTTATGATGCTCTTGCTCTTTAGGTTTATCTTGTGAAAAGAAAAAGGCCGCTCGCCCCTCAGCTGCCACAGTGTGTTATCAGTTAATAACTTTATTTTCTTCTAGGAAATGCACGGGCACGTTGCCCAGTAGTATACATGTGGATTAATTGGTATTCACGGCTTCTCCGGCTCAGTGCTGTGTTTTGCATTTCACTGATCACCCCCTATGGCACATGCAATTTGACACAATGTGCTGAGTAGTGCTCCGCTTTGCAATTGGCCAAACAGCTCAGTGGTGGAGCATTTAAAAAAGCTACTGCTTGGGGAAAATGAAAAGCAGGTGATTATTCGGGGGGCTTGTGGTAAATGGAGCTCGTAACGAGCGAGGCGGAGTGCTGGACAAATGGGAACACTTAAGATTTCAAAACAAAAGCATTAGGCTTGTGGAGGAGAAGACCTTGGTTCTGTGTTGTGGTCTAGTTAGATGGATCCAAAACTGGAGGCCAGTTTTCTAAAGCGAATTAATCCTCCGCTGAGAGCATTTCATGAACAAGCTGCCTTTTAAAAAAAAAAACACTTTTATGCATATTTGTTTTCTGGCACTTTACCCTAAATGCCCTCTTCAGCCTCTCTTCACATGACCTCCGTGCCACTCCGTCCCTCGAGACACCGAGGGATGTGTGTTTATAAGGGAAAATAGCCTTGGAATAAATCAGCAGCGAGCAGTTTGCCATCTGTGTGTTCACATTTCCACCAAGGTGAGAGGAAAATGGCTCTCAGAGAGCAGCTGGGTATCGCTCGTCCAGTCCACAGCCTCCTCCAGAAGAGAGAGCACTGACACAGATGCTTTTTATACATCCCGACATCCTCACTGCCTTCCTGAAATCATCCATGGATGTTTTTTCCCCAGCAGGGAGAAGATTTCTACTTCAGATTTTTACGTCTGCAGTTTGCATGTTTCACCTTGTTCCGAGTGGGATTTTTTCTTTTTTCTTCTCACATTTCAAAGTGCATTTTAAATAAAATAATAAATGTGATTTGACTCTGTGAGTCAGTGGTTGTCTGTATGCGTTAGCCTTGTGATGTCTGCTGAGATACAACCTCAGAACTCAGCAGTGAATACGAGAGCAACAAATTGAATATGTAAGTTGTACAGAGGGTTTTATTGTGTCTCCAAGGCTTTATTTCAAATTCCAGTAAAAATTCTTGGAGATCATTTGTTACATTTACAAATATTAGCTGACACTTTTTAGTAATACAGCAGATAGACTGGAATTATTTTTGATGAGATGCATAATTTTGTTTAATCCCTGTTTAATTGCTAATTTTGTGATTCATTTTCCCAAATGGAAATTTCTGTGTGAGAATACTTCATACAATTGTAGCAGTATTTCATCAGCTGGGTTTTGCATTGGTTTTAAGCAGCCTGATGCTAAAAATGTGTCAAATTAACTAAATGTGGATCTTTTTCTGTGTCTCATAGTTTAAAATATAGAGTTGAAACTGTCTCACTGAAACTGGCAACCCTTCAGAAAAATCAGGGAGGGGAGGGAGGGGGTGAGTGGCTGAGAGTGAATGGGTTTGGTTTTTTTTACATGCACTGAAGGACTCTGATTTGATCACAAGGTCTAATTCTTACATACTGGACCTTTAAACCACAGATTTCAGATAGAAATCGTTGAGTCATCTGCAAATGTGAACAAAGTTATTTTGTCCTGTGTTTTTGCAATTTGTGGTCATTAAATTCTAGATTTGTTGACATTTTCTAAATGCAATGTAGGTCTTTCATTGAAGACACTGAAAAAAATCAGTTATTACTCTTTTTTTAAGCTGAATAAAAGTTTATAGAAGATTCAGTGTCATTCTAAAAGACTTCTTAACTTTTCTGGAAATATAACAATACCCCTAACTTTAAAAAAAAAGATGGGTTTAAATGTTCATATTCAGGTGAATTCAGTCCTGATCACTGATAGAAGCTCTAAGTCCTTCAGTCTCTGAGCAGTTTGATGTGAAAATACATTTCCTTTAAAAAAGTCAGGGTTATCTCAGAAAATGTCTATTAGACATTGAATTATGTGACTTTGTTATTGTGTGTTGAGTTTCAGAACTCAGAATACCGATGCAAAGGATAAGAACAAAATTAAAATGGTTAATAAGAAAAGGAGTCAACAAAGGTTTAGGGCTTAGAACAAAGAACAATAAAATAAAACAATAAAATATAGGCATATCCAAGAGAAAAAACACAGCAAATAGTAGTTATGACAAGATATATTATAAAATATATGAAAGTCATATTGCTGACAGAATCAATGATTGTGTTAAATAGGGTTAAGCCAAGGTTCTGCATCAACAGAGATATTCATTGCAGTTGAAGAATCTGCTTTATTTTCTCAGGGTCAACAAGACACAGAGTCTCAGGTGAAAGAGGTTAAAATATGGAGGATTTCTTTACTGGAAGAAAACTTAGACACAAAAACATCACAAGCAACTGGATAAACGTCATCGAGTTCTGCAGTTCAAGGTATGTGTGAATATATGAGTTAGAAAATATGATTAAAAAATAAGGTTTAATATATAAACCACATGATAAGAAACTTTTGCTTCAAATTTAGGAATTAGGAATGTGACAAGACAAAAACAAAAATAAACACTCCAGAATTTACTGTTGTACATTATATAATCCCCATTACTCACAAAAAGAATACATGAAAAAAATAACTTAATGTTATGCACTTTTCCAAATTATTGTAACATAGAATTCTTGTTTAATTTTAAAGAATTGTTAATAAGAATGATAAATTCCAAAAAGCAACTTTCTCATATTTTTAAGTAAACATTACAAAATGGATTAAAAGTATCATTGTCCATTATAAAAGTGGCTAATCTGGCTCTGTTTTACGTAAAATGACCATTTCTACTTATTTCCTTAAATTACATTTACTTGTGCCAACCTATTTCCTATTGGGGCCCTTGCTATTGCTAGACTCGCCCCTGCAGGGAAGTGGAAGGAACACAAGTCAGTGACACGGGAAATCTGCTTAACTAAACGCAGCAAATTAGCTAAAACAAAACAAGAAAAAGTAGAACTTCAAACAGATTGGGTCAAAATAACATTGTAAAAAGCATTTAATTATCCAGAAACTTTGTTGAATGGTCTTTGTAGCAGATGAGGTTTCCAAAGTGTGTTCGTTCCAGATGTTTTCTTTACAAATATTGAATATGGATAAACAGATTATGGCAGAAACGGGACTGGAAATAATTTCCTGCTGTTTCTTTTAAAGGTTTCATTGCATTAAGATAAAAAGAAGATGCTTTAGTTATGCTTAAAACCACTGTGGTCCTATCACACTCTATAATAAATATCAAGGAGCCTGATATGCACCTGAAGGCCTCACTGAGACCCTGAACACACCATCCATGTTCTGGTTCATTTTATGTGTTCATCTAGTGTCAAAGGGACCATAGATATACTTTGGAAAACTTCACTCTGAGTTTGAATAATACAAGAGATTTGACTGTAGACCAGATGTAAAACAGCTGTTGGTTATACATTTAAATGATCATTAACTGTCTTCAGTGGTTAAAACTCTTTAGTTTCCTGATCAATGCTCTTTCATGCACAGTAAAAGTTCATATTCAGCAGGGAAACAATATTTCCTGACCAGTCAATAAAACTCAAAGGTCAAAACTTGATGCAGTTCAGTGATCAAAAGTACAGAAGCTGTTACTCTTCATCCCGACTGCTCGCTTTTTCTCCTCTAATGAATACACATCAGACACAAGTCGATTTGACTGAACACTCGGATTGTTTGAAAATTACTTTTCTGCTAAACACAAGAAAGGCAGCGAAGCAGAAAAAAGCCTCAGACCTCCCGTTGAGTTTGGTTGTGTATCTAAATCAATGCACGGCTTACACGCTGTCGCATTTTGCACCGAGAAGAAGCTTTAAAGTTGTGTCCAGATGTAGAAAGTTAACCCCTGAAGCGCAACAACTCAAACATAACTCTAAAAAAAATGGTCATTTTGCATTAAAAGTGATATCAGCCAGGAGTAACGGTCCCTGTCTGACAGTATTTCAGCAGCATGAATTATTAGCTGTCATCCGTAACAGATGGGTGGGATTTAAATTGGAAGCATACATCACAGCGTGAGGCAGAGTGCAAAGCAAGAGCCTGACAGAGACAAGTGTGACAGCCCCGGCTGAATTTGCATTAGGTCAGTCATACTTTAACTCCTAATGTCCCGGGATGAGAGCAGATCCCTTAAAACCGAAGGTGGCTCAGAGCTCACCTTCTCCTCAAACCATGAGTCTCATATTTATGACCAGCTGCAAGCTTCAGAGGAATATTTGCATTTTGCATGAGAGTGGAGCCTCATAAATAACGTATGGAGTGTGAATATGAAAATCAGGCAGAAGAACGAAGTACCTGCAACTGGTTTTCCTGTCTTTGATGTCAAAGTTTCCTGATTTTAATGTCCTGAAGGCTGTGCAGAGAATCAAAGCTTTATTTTGTCTTCCATCAAGACAAACAGCAATCGGTTGATCTGAAGTCCCAATTTTATATTCTTATGAAGTGAAGCAGTGGTTCTTTTCCTCTAAAAGAACTTTAACATCTTCTTGCTTCAACTGTCTTTCAATAAGATTTTGGGTTTTTCTTCACTTTGAAGGATGTTTTCACATGGCTGGTCTTTCCAGGGTCATGGGGAGGTCTTAAGGGGTGTATTAAGAATGCAGTGAGCTTTCCATTATAACTGACAAAGCACCATGATGGTTTTGACCATGAGCACCACTTCTGTATCAACATTTTGGTAGTTTGTCATTGTGATGGTTGTGTTTTGGGATGGGATGTATCCTGATACAGCATGGTTGTTTGAAGCAGGACTGGACACACTGTCTTCATGTCTAGACTACAAACCAACACACGATAGTGTTGGACTAGGATGTGATCTTCTAGTTTACTGCTGCATCCTCCCAGCTGAGGTATGATGCTGTCCTGGGTGTATGTGGTAAAATCACCATGGAAACCTGTAGTCAGCATCTCAGGACTATGGAAACCAGCTAAGAGCATAGCAGTGCTGCTTCCACATTGAGGTTTGAAGAGGTTTTTTAAATGTCTTCTGATCCAGATCATGTAGACTATAGTGGGGTCATTGCCCACTGGAAGGGAGGGTCTTAAAATCTGGGGGGAGGGGGTTCAAGGTTGGAGGGTTCAATCCCAGCTTCCCCATCACATCTCAAAGTGTTCATAGGCTAAACAATGAAAAAACATGTAGCTTCCTGTTTGTAAATTAGTATTTGTGTGTGAATGAATGGATGAATGTGACCTGTACAGTGGAATTGACCATAATGGAGACACATATTGCTTTTCACCTATAAACTGGATTCAACTGATTTCAAGATAGAAAGATTTATTTATGATTCTTCTATAGACAGTAATCAATGATTTGGCCTGAATCGAAAAATGTACCTCTAGATATCAGACATGACAACATCCAGGTTGGTCCTGGTTTTATTAGCATTACTTCTATAAGTGATCTGCAACATTTTAACAATGAGCTAATATGTTACATTTTAACAACCCTTCACCATTAAAACCCCCACTGTTTTCAAATGTTTTAAAAACCTTAAGCTCAGCATAAATTTAAAGTCTCCAATAAAACATCCACTTGTTTTTTATTTAACCCAAAATTGAAACTTGTCATGTTTCTGTATCTACTGATGAAACAAATGCATTATCATTCTTATAATTAACATTCTGTGGAGGTGACGGGCCATTTATCTTTTATTCTCTCATTACCCCCCCCCCATATGATGATGCAAGACTACAGGCTTCACAGAAGCTGCATATTAAAGGTGGTGATTCTCATTTGACTCCCAGCGTGAGGTGAATAAACCCATTTTTAAACACAGTCAGTAGAGATGTTACAGCCAAGACTTGTTTCTTCTTCAGTAACCAGTAGAAAAACTTCTTTATGTTGGCTCATTGGCTTTGATTAAGTTCCAGCAGCCTCCACTCGCAACTTTTAACATTGATTTTTCAGCTTCTGGTCACTTTCACCCCTCGGGTGTCACATCTGCGATGGAGAACAGAATGAGTTCTCGTTGAACAAATGGGGGGCCTCTTCGGTCATTAGCTGTGATTTGAACCGCTGGTTCTGTGGGGACCTTGCAGCCTCATTTAAGATGGATTTAATCTCTATTAAAACCACATGGTCTTTGTCCTCACCTGAGCCACATCAACACACCAACCACTGGGAACGTGTCCAAAGAAAGAGACGATGGACTTTGTTTTAGCTCAAACTACATATTTGTCTACTTTTTGTCTCTTTCTCTAGTTTTTCTTTTTGTATTCCAGTTTTGAATCTCCCTGAAGCCTCTTCTGTGTCTTTCTGTCTCTGAAACTCTAAGCCTGACTTAAACCTCCATCTACTCTATTTGCCTCCCTCTGTGGCAGTTTCCTCCCGTCTGATTCGGTTCTTACTGTGAGCCGTTGGAAATCCTCTACAGATGCGTGTGAGACTGTCTGACGGGCTCATTCCTGCTGACAGAAAACACAGTTCTGAATGTAAAAACAAGGTTCTTTCCAACAGGCTTTACAAACATGAAATGTGTGGATTTGTACACAAACTCTACTTCTAACATGTTTCTTGCAAACTTGTCAACACAGACTGAGCAGCTTGAAGGAAAATACAAACACTTTGTTTCTGCCGCACTAAAGGATTTTATCCTGTCATGCTATAGCCTATTATATCGGAAGTTTCAACGCTTCCATTAAACAATTGATTAAAGTCACTAATTTAGTCACCTTGTTTTTAAAATTCTATTTTGTTCAAATAAATTAAAGCTGATTAACCTTTTTTAAAGCAACTGGTAGATCTTTTGTTGTCGGTTTCCATGACAAATCTTTAAAAAACGAATGTTCTAATTGCAGCATAAAACTTAAGTGTATAATTTTTTTTATGTAATTTTTTGTCAGAGAAGTTTCCCATTCAATACAATAGTAAATAAATAAATGTCAGTTATAAAACTCATACTGCAGCCGAACACTAGGGGGTGCTCATTCTGTTTCAGGTTCTGCATTATGTTCCTCAAGCTTTTGGAACGAATTAAAACATATTTAAATATAATAAATACATTAAATATTAAACATTGTGCAGGAGAAGCATACTGTAGTTTCAACAACCAACCCAAAGTTTTACTGAACATATTTGTTTTCTTCTCCGCTGCTCTCCATGCTTGGAGTACTTTAAATAGTTTCCCAACCCTTATAAATCAGTGTTCCACACAACCATCCGTTCTCAGTCTGATGTTTGTGGCCTCACTCTTTGTGACCTCCTGTAATCATCTCATTTCCCTTGTCAGTCTCTCTCTTTCACTCCACCATCCTCACACTGATGATTGTGGGTATTTTTTAGCGGGTCTCCACCATCCATCACATAAATTCCAATAGCTGAATGCAGGTATGCGGAGTGGGAAAATAAATAAATATCTGACAAAGTGAAGCCTGAATAGATGAGAAATCTTGTGCAGTGTCAGGACGAGCTTCATGGAAAATCTAATCCAGCCTCAAGTGTCCATGAGATTAATAGCTACTGTTATTTAGACTCGACTCAAGGTGCTTGGATTCGGCTGTTTGGTGAGTGAGTGAATATGAGAAAACATAGATCATATTGTCTTTGCAGAGATAGTGTAGACAAAAGTTTTTTTTAAAGGTAATCAAACACCAAAAAGTCTTAAAGTAAAGGAGAAACGATCGTTACCCAGCAGCCTGTGGGTTACAAGTCAGCATCTTTCTTCCTTTCACTTCCAATTCACTTAACGGAGGACAGGAGTTATTTTTCTTCTTTGTGCTCTGGGACATTAAAGACAATAAAACTAAGTGGCAAAATGTCCGTGAAGACTGTCAAAAATTTGATGGCTGAGGTCTTGATGGGAGATAATCGCTGGGAACAATAACCCCTGTCAAAATAATGGCTCGGGCCTTTTTTATGGTCACAGTAACCATCTCCTCGTCCAACACTTTAACATAAGTCAAATACTGCTGGAACAAATATTTTGATTAAGAGCGTTAGAGTACATGAATAAAAACCTTCATTCAAGCACATACAGTGGTGGTCAGAAGTTTTTAAAATTATTAAAGTATGTTGTATAAACGTTCCACCATAAAAACTAAAATTAATGATATTCATCTTCATGATGAGTGTATTTAAACTTTCTGACCACAGCTGGGAGTTTCTAAACATTCATTTCATATGTCAGCTCAGACTCCTTCCCACCATACACACACACACACACACACACCCCCAAGTGTGTTTTGGTATCCTTATGGGGACCGTCCATTGACTTCCATTGATTTTAGTAACTAGATTTATACCTAACCCAAACCCTTTTCCTAACCTTAACCATTACTGATCTATAACTAACCCTAAGAGTAACTAAAACTCTATTCACACCATACCTATAAACCTAACCCCTAACCCTAAAAAGGGGAGTCCCCCTCATGGGGACCAGGCTTCGGTCCCCACAAGAACCCTCGGACCCCAGAAAGATAGTAAAAGTCAGGAAACTGGTCCTCAGGAGGTCAGAAATACAAACCCACACACACACACACACACACACACACACACACACACGTGCACACTTCTACAATCATGACAAATCACCCTCTCCACTAGCTATCCCACCTTCAGGGGGTTGTAACAACACTGTCAGATTAGATGAGGGGGAAAAGGCGTCTCGCCCACGTGGAATCACTGAACCTGACCGTCTCTTTCACTTTCATGTTGTTGTGCTGCTTTATTTTATTACTTTTTCTGCAGAGTCTACTGCTGAAGTAAGTTTAAAAAGAAATTGCTTCAAAAGGTTTTTTTTTTTGTTAGTTTTTTTTTTTTCTTCAGTGTACAGGTGATCTTTAGGCTTGCTGTGTTCCATGTGAAAGGTTCCAGCATTTGTGGGTCTCTGACTTTAATCTGTAATATACTATAATATAAAATAATATTTTAATGATTCTGTTTTACAACTGAATGTATGAATCGAGACTCAAGTGGTGATTTAAATGGTTCATGCAATGAAAAGGACAGGATGATCACAATGACTTCTGGTGGTCAGAGAAGCTTTTGTATTGAAAACAGTCCAAATTCATTCACAGATAATCTTCAAACAAAAAAGTAAATAGTTGTAGGTTGGAAACTCAGAAGCAGACAATGTGACTTACAGAACCACGAGGGAGGAAGCTGCAGACGTTGTTATTCAGGGTGAAATGGGTAGAAATCCACAAATACAAACTGGGGCAGGCGAGAGGCAAGAAAAAGGCTGCTAATCAAAACAGACTGTGACAAATAATGACAGAGACACTGGACTGATGTACCCAGTCAAATAAAAATCTGGCTCTGAACATGGAGCAGGACGAGGCTTCAGTACAGAAGCAAACGATTGTCATGAACATGAGTAGAGGGAACTGACGAGCAACATTAGACATGAGTAACTGTGAGAACTGTAGCAACATAAAAACAATGACATGATGAGTGTTAAAAGACAAACATGAAATGAAACAGAACTGTAAAGTTGGGACAGTAAAGACCAGCTGAAACTAACAAAGAGGTCAAAACTAAAGAGAAATTAAGATAATCAAAATATACATGTGCCGCTTTTCCACCAACAGAACACGGTGCGGCTCGGTTCACTTTCGCCCCCTGCGGACTCTTTTCCACCGCCTTTCTCGGGTCTTAACCGCGTCATTCCGCGCCAACCCGGCCTCTTTTTTCCGACCACCTCCTCGGTGGTCCGAAGCGGCCCAAAGCGGGCCCACACGCCCACCTGTCTACTGATTGGTCCAGTAAACTGCTACCAGTGACACGACTACCTACGTAGTGGTAGCTCCTGATTGGCCCGGCTGTGTGTGGTGTTCACGTGATGTGATATAGAAGAGCTCCCGCAAAAGGCTTTAAAAAAACTCCCAGTAACCATACAAATATTTAATTTTAAAATACAATTGACCTTGGACAATGGCGACTTCCTCCACAAGAATCAAAAATCAAACCAACCAAAATGAACCACAGACAGAGTGCAAAGTACAAAAACACACGTATATCCGCCATTGTTGTTGTTGTTTCACGCGCTGTGACGACGTGGCAAAAGACTTTTGCGCGCCACTTTTCATAGCCAGATGGGCACGCCCGTATCCCCACTTACGTCCGCTTTATGTTTCCACCGCCTCAAGCGAGTTGATCCGCGCTATACTGTACCGCTCTCAAGCGCGCCGTGACGATTTGTCGGTGGAAAAGAGCCAACAGAGAGTAAAAACATCAAGACAAGAAAATCCACTAAGGTTGAACTAAAAAGTACAGTAAAAGACTAAATCTCAACAAAACATAAGAGCCAAGAATCATGACAAATGTAATAAAATGTATTATATTTTATTTAATAAGGACACAAGACATATTGGGATTTAATTCAGCAGGTTTGTGAGGAGAGTACTAATCCTTTAAAAGAGGTAGAACTCTTCAAAGGGTTAATCTGTTTCTGCTGGTTATTTTTCCTGGTTAGTGTGAGTTAGAGTGATTGTCAACACTCGTCTTGTTTTTGTTCTTCAACCCACTGAATAAAAACTGTAAAAGACGAGTGCCTGTCTGTACTAATTATCTGTGTAAACAGAAGCAGGTACTTGCCACCACCACACACATGCTGTATCAGCTGTGAAGTAAGAGGAAGGATTAAACATGAAACAGCTTGAACGTTTGGTATCATGAGTATTTTGAAGAAGCTTATGACTGTGTTTGAAAAATGCTTTAAAAAACAAACTAAAATAAGCTTTTACACAGACTGTGGCCTTTCCAGCTGTCTCAATAATAATTTTAAAAAATTATCATTATTTCTAAAACCAATAATTATTATTTTTTTATGTATATTTTATTAGTATTAGTTGTATTCATCATTTTACTCTTTTATATTTAATCCATAAATTTCAGTTGGAAAACTTTGATAAACCATAAAAACCTTTAACACCAACTTTATATTATTTGAAGAAATATGCAACAGGATGATTATAATTGCAGTAAAAAACACAATGTACTGTGTTCCCTGTAAGACTGTTATTTCAATGAGCTTCAAATATTATGTTTGGGCTCTTATTGTGAAGGGTTTTTAAAAGGAAATCAGTAAAGGAATGTCTCACTCTGCTGCTCTTGACACAGTTGGTACAGTAGTAAAACTTATTCAGTCTTGTATTAGAATCTTGTATTAATACTTTAGAAGTTCTATTAAATATCTGAGAACTCAACTCCTGGTTACAACAGTGAAAGAAATGTGACAAGCGAGCCGCGAGTTCTACTGATAAAAGCAGCTCATTTCAAAGACCCCAGCGGGTCTAAAAGTCAGCTGACTCTGCCTTAGCTGTGAGGTAGCAGCAGACCCATGTGGCTCATTATATCAGAGTTTCCCTCGTCACATCGACTTTGTTCCCACACACTGTGCAGATGGAGAGACCATCTTTAAAACAGCTTTCCCCAAAACATCCATAGAATTTAAAATACAGTCACACCACAGCATTGGTCTCTGGAAGCTTTAAAACCTGCGTTGTGTCAGACAATCAAACCTGAACACATTAATGAGTGATTCATTCTAAAACAGTAATATTACCTGTCAGAAATGTTACCAAAGTGACTGTTTTATACCTGTTACACATCAAACAACACAAGGGAGACATTTGAAACCAAATTAAAGTGGTTAGGATTCATTTTCAGTCACCGTACACACAACACATCATCAAACCCCGAGTAATTGCAAAATGTTGCTTATTTGGAAAATTATCTTTATAGATGTTTCTTTATTTTTTTAAGCTACACTGTTTTAGGTTTTTTATGGCTAAACAAGATGTCACCTGCTTTTTCATTTAAGGTAAAACCTCACTAAAATCTGACTTTTGTTTAATATAAACTCACCTAAAGGATTATTAGGAACACCATACTAATACGGTGTTTGACCCCCTTTCGCCTTCAGAACTGCCTTAATTCTACATGGTATTGATTCAACAAGATGCTGAAAGCATTCTTTAGAAATGTTGGTCCATATTGATAGGATAGCATCTTACAGTTGATGGAGATTTATGGGATGCACATTCAAGGCATGAAGTTCTTCTTCCACCACATCCCAAAGATGCTCTATTGGATTGAGATCTGGTGACTGTGGAGGCCATTTGAGTACAGTGAACTCATTGTCATGTTCAAGAAACCAGTCCGAGATGATTCCAGCTTTATGACATGGTGCATTATCCTGCTGGAAGTAGCCATCAGAGGATGCATACATGGTGGTCATGAAGGGATGGACATGGTCAGAAACAATGCTCAGGTAGCCCGTAGCATTTAAACCATGTCCAATTGGCACTAAGGGGCCTAAAGTGTGCCAAGAAAACCACACCATTACACCACCACCAGCCTGCACAGTGGTAACAAGACATGATGGATCCATGTTGACTCTACCATTTGAATGTCTCAACAGAAAGCGAGACTCATCAGACCAGGCAACATTTTTCCAGTCTTCAACTGTCCAATTTTGGTGAGCTCGTGCAAATTGTAGCCTCTTTTTCCTATTTGTAGTGGAGATGAGTGGTACCCGGTGGGGTCCTCTGCTGTTGTAGATCATCCGCCTCAAGGTTGTAGCTTCACAAATGCTTTGCTGCATTCCTCGGTTGTAATGAGACATTATTTCAGTCAAAGTTGTTCTTCTATCAGTTTGAATCAGTCAGCCTATTCTCCTCTGACCTCTAGCATCAACAAGGTATTTTCACCCACAGGACTGCTGCATACTGGATGTTTTTCTTTGTAAACCCTAGAAATGGTTGTGCGTGAAAATCCCAGTAACTGAGCAGATTGTGAAATACTCAGACCAGCCCGTCTGGCACCAACAACCATGCCACGCTCAAAACTGCTTAAATCACATTTCTTTTCCATTCTGACATTCAGTTTGAAGTTCAGGGGATTGTCTTGACCAGGACCACACCCCTAAATGCATTCAAGCAACTGCCATGTGATTGGTTGATTAGATAATTGCATGAAAGAGAAATTGATTGTTTATAGTCTGTGTTCTCTCGTGACTTTAAGCCATCTGGCTCAGCAGAGCGAGAGCAGGTGTGAACTTGTTGACATAAGCTGTGTGATGAAACTTGTAGATGGAGAAAATCAGCACAATTTGTTGCTATGGTTACATGTCATTCTGCTCCACAGAGACCACAGCAGGATAGGAAATCAGTCCCCCCGCAAATACAATCATGTTGGCTGTGCAAATTTTACAAGATGCTTGGAAGAATCCAGTTTTATTAACTAAAATATTTATGAAGTGAACAGTGTTAAGTTCTCCATTTACTGAAAAGGTGATTGTACTGTATTGCATTATGTCCAACCATCCTTTCTATCTATACTTTGACTGAATTATAGTTAGAAATGCCAGATTATTATTTCTCTTTAACTTTCTCATAGGAATTAACTTTCTGTTTAAGAGTATTTGGAAAGAATTTACTGTAGATATGGAATGCAGAGAGATGTAGCATTGTGAGTGGTTGGAACTGATATGAGACTGAGGAAGTAAAGGTGTGATTTATCTGTTCAGTACATGACTCTTAACAAGATTGTGTCTAAAAGAGGAATTCATTCAAATTTAATTTAGTTTGATTTATATAGCACCAGTTCATAACAAAAGTATTTTTAAAGGGTTTCTTACATGCGATTTTTATGGGGTTTTTTATGACTTTATGTCAATCAATATTATATTAGTCTCTTTATGAATGAGAAATCATTGACCCTGGAGAAGAGAACTGGCTTCAGGTTCTGCAGCTCAAACACAGTCAGTCTCAGTCTCATTATGGATGCAAATGAATGTTATGGATCAACAGCCAGATCAGAACAGAAAGAGAGAAAGAAAATAAACTGAAATCCATGAGAGATTTCTTTGTGGATTTTGATTTCTTTATAGCATTATGTCCATCCATTCTATCAATATTTAGATTGACTAATATCTGAAAATGCCAGATTACCATTACCCTAAAAAATTCTAATAAGAATTAAACAGAAATGGAATGTGGAGAAATGCCACGACAGTAGTGTCCTAATCACTGTACAGAAACAAGTTCAAATGACATCACAATCACAAGACTTCAGATTTAAAGTTAGTTTTCTAAAAACACTTCAATCAATAGTAAACAGATGTCAGATTCAGTAAATTATTAAATGCCAAAAAGTAAAAAAAAAGGTTTTAAGGAACCAGCCGATTTAGTTGAATCATCAATTGGTGAGAGTGAAACTTTGTGATTGATTATTAACGTCCTCATTGAAGTTTGTTGACAACAAGATTCAGTTAAAAAGCAAAGAAGAACTGGAGAAACAGCTCAAATTTTCTTTTGCATTCTAGAACATATATAGTAAATTTGAGTACAGTCTAAATTAAATTACCAAAAAGGCTGTTTTTTTTCATCTGGACTTTATAAACTACATTTTTCTCACCCAAATCTGGTTGAGAACAAGAGTCAAATTACTTATGTTCAGAGTAGTTTAAATGGGACCTAAATTACCTAAATTTTCATCCTTTTTTCATTGGATCAGTGCTCAACCCTGACATTAAAAAACTAGACACAATACATAATACATAATGTGGAAGTTAAAATAAATTAAGAGACTGGAATGATTGTTCTTATGGGTTAGTGGAAGCTGTATGACTGACTCAAAACACCCCCTCCCAAAAAAACAGCCTTTCTGAACAGAGCTGTAAATTTAAAAATGAGCTGCTGAACTCATATTTTGGTGTAAAGCCTGTTCTGTATATTTTGTTCAGACCTGAGTTGCCCAGCCTCCACTGGGGGGATGTCAATAAACCCACCCTCTGACACCTAGATGCTACTGCTGCTAGCTTTTAAATCAGTCTTTCACATCTCAGTGAGTCAGAAGCATGAGAACAAAAAGACCGAGCCCACAGGTTGCCATGTCTGTAAGTAAAAGGTCAATCCTTTGCCTTGTGCACTGAGCAGCTGTTTGCACGTCTTACCAGTGGGGGTGTTTCTGATGTATGTGATGGAGGTGGTGGACTGTTTAAACTGCAGCAGTATTAGGTTAATTCAACAGGACCTAATAAAAGGCTTGTGGATTTAGAGGAACGTGGTGATGTGTTTACTCCAGGTGTCACAAGCCGAGCCATGATCAAGTTGATGACGACTGCTTCCACTCTGTTTGTTTTTATTCCTCTCATGAAGAACATTTTCTTACACCAGGGCAGCGCAGCAAAGACACAGAGGAGTTCTGTACCTGCTCCTCCTGGTACAACTATCACACGTTCATGACTCGCCGCTTCTCTAATGAACGAGTGACTTTAGGCATTCAGAACGTGCGCTCTACCTCTGAGCAGCGTTCAAGGTCGAAGAGCTGCTGAGCACATGAATGTGGATCTACAGGACATCTTATCTGCCTCCACACTGGTCTACATGTTGCTCCAGTGATTTCATCTGACATTTGATTTCTACACGGTCAGACGAGCTGTGCATTCAAATTTTCTTCAGCGTTAAGGTCATTTTCTCTTATTTAAGCGCAAAAATTCAAAAAGAAATCCATAATTGAAAAACTGTCACCTTTTTTAGCAGCACATGCTTATCACTTAGTGTGACGGATGCTTCATAAAGCCAAAAGACGACTTGCCTGTTAAACTGCTGTAAATAGACCCGAGGCCACACGGTGCTCAGTGCAATAATCATTTATGACTTGCTTCTATGATGGTGATTTTTATCTGGTGTATTTAGCAAATGTAGCAGTCGAGATAAGAAGGAAATTAATTTTGTTTTAATAGGAGCATTATGCATTCATATGTTCCAGAGTGGAATAAAAAGAGCAAAGCAGAGGCTGGAAAAACATCAAATGAATATGTTTTGGTGTATTTTATGCTGGTGACTGAATTGGGAAATAAAATTTGGAACATTGTTAACAAACTGAGACATCATTTAAACGTTGAATATGGAACAATTTCAGAAATAAAAAACTATACGGGATGTTTAGAGGGATGCAGAATGAAAGTACAGTATTTCCTTTAGAAATTATATTTGAATTAAAATATAATAAATTATTTATTTTGACAGCACAACGTTGGCATTATGTTTACATCTACCAGCCAATAGCAGCAGCATTGAAGGTTGCCTAATAGTAAATAGTCCGAGGCTGGTACTGTGGAAAATGGCGGAATCGACAAGCAGCTGCTTCAGAGCCTCTGAGATTTTATTTTCCTTCTCAGAAGAGGAGCGACCAGAGAAGATCAAAAACCAGAGTGAGTTTAGGTGAAGCTACAATAGATGGACACAAATAAAACATATTCACGGCATCAAAACACACATGGAAATGTTGAACCTGCATCCCGATGGCTGTAAACTGTGTTCTATTGTTGCAACTACAACATCCACACACTAGATGTCACTATGTGGTGTTCATGTTCCATATTCAACCTTTAAGATACTTTGTGAGTAAATTGCAGTAAAAAACTCGACCATATGTTCCTGACCATATTTACAAGTTGCAAAAGAGCCTTAAATAGAAAGTGAATGTGATTCCATCAGAGTTTTTGTGTTTTCTGACTACGTTGTTGTTTTCATATCGTCACTACACTTTCATCTGGCTGCCCATGTGGTGGAGGGTTCTGTTCATTGCTGCTGTAATGATCCTGAATGTCCCCTTTGGAGATCAGACAGGCTTCTTCTGTCACCATTTTTACATCACTTTGAAAGACACGTCTCTTCTCTCAGTCTTCTGACACCATATCAAATGTTGCTTTTAGTTTATTTTAATTTGGTTGATTTTATTCTCCTGTAGTATCTTTTAAATGGGGCTGTTTTTTGTGTTTGTTTTATCATGCTGGTTATTTTAAAGTACTTATATAATAATAAAGTTGGATTGGATGATAATAACGAGGATCATGATTAAAAACTGTCATGGTCATGATCACCTGTAGATTTTTCCTTGGGTTTTTACATGTGTTTACACAAGAATATTTTACTCTGGCTACACTGAAAAATAATAAAACTTGCACCCCCTGCTGTCCTGTGTGACCAGTGAAACATCCAGGCACAAAGCACATAATTTAATATCCGAAACATAGCAGATTATACGGAAAATAAATCTGCGAAACAAATGTCATTTTGGTTTTGCAGCCATGTTTAATTCAGTTTGCCCTCGCCGCACTGGCTGTTTTGTGTTTCTCAAAGGTCACGCTTGTATTTTTAGAGTGGATTTAATATTCTCAGTGAAAAGGACACTTCAGCAGATCTGCAGAGCAGATGAAAACCATTTAGTCTGATTGAGCTGAGACTCGTTTTGAGCTCTTGGCTGGAGTACAACCTCCAGCTGCTCCCTCACATCAAACATGTCTCTTGTCCCTCTGACTTGTCATAATATTTAAATTCTCCCTTCCATGTGAACAGTTACTGACCAGACTAAAAAAAAAAACACGGGTCTCTTCCATCTTATTTAGTGCTGCTGTGAGCCAAGCAATTTGCTGGCCATTAGTGAACTGTAATGACTTCTAGACTGGGAACGCTTTAAATCTTGTGAGTTCAGCTGGAAGTGCGGTCAGAATGACAGTTAAACAAACTACAACTTCTAAAGAAGTTTTGAAAGGGTTATGCATTTATTACCCAAAATTCCATCTTCCACAAAGCCTAACTTAGGTTTGTAATAATCTAAATTCAGACAAAATGTTTATTTTTTGGATGTATAAACTGTAGAAGTAAAGAGAATCAAGATTTAAAGAAATGTTATAGCTGCTGCTAGTGGCTCGTTAATGTCACCATGGTAACCACGCAATTGTGTCTCTTTCTCCCTAAGTGCTGTAAGCAGAGTAGAAACAAACTGTTAATGTTAAAAATGTTTAAAAAGTTTCTAAACCACAAGTCTTTATGTGTTTACGTTTTTATTTGGAAGATACAAGTTAAAAAGACCTTTTTCTGATGGTTTTGTTGGAAATTTTGAGTGGAAGTTAATAGGAGTTTGGATGTCCTTGCTCTGTATGTATGTGGAAAAATATTTTGGTCTAAAGAAGACTTCGACCCAGAGAGTTGTTAAAGGGTAAGTAAAAGTTTTATTTTGATAGTTTTGTAAAACCATGCAAGAATCCAGTAACTTGAATTTTTGTTGCAGAAGAGAAAAAGAAAAGTACTTTCACAAAATAAAATGATCCTTGACAGTGTACAGAGATGTGGAGGCTCATTTCAGTCTTTCTTTGCACGAGTCCTTGAGGTGAGGGGAGTGAAAACCAACCAGAGGAGCGTAGAGGAAGTCGGAGCAGAGGTGGAGACAAGCAGGTCTGAAGCGGCTCTACTCTGAAGGATCTCACCAGGAAGCAGAGATAAGGTACACAAAAACATACAAAATATTACCAACTCAGTTTACTAAAGATTAATCAGAACAAACACTAGAGAAACTTCAACGGTCTGGCACAGAAGAGTCGGAGACATCGTATAGATAAAGTCCAGGTGTGATACCCCACATCAGCAGTCAGTCTCACCAGTGGGCGGGGCTGAGAAGGGGCAGCCCAGTCTCACCTGAATGAGGGGAAAGAAAGACCAAGAGATAGAGGAAAGACAAAGATCTCTGTGTTTTGATGTACAAACTAAGAAGTCTACGGTTTAAATAATGACAGTTGCGTGAGCTCTAAACTGGGCTGTTTTTTCCTGCTCGTTTTGCCAAATTTCACTTGTTTCAGTAATTGTTTCCAGTTTTTTTATGTACTGTCTAACCAACCAAAATCCTAGTATGTTACTCATATTTATATGTCATATAAGTTATTTTAAGCAGGAGGATCAGTAAATAGCAACATGGTCAATGCTTGTGCTGTAATTATTCACATAAAAATCCATTACAACATTTACTTCAGTTCAAATCCTAAAATCCTTTATTTTTTCAAAACATTCTATAATAAAGTTAAATATTTTAGAGCACAATTATTTCTTCAGTGAATCTGTACAGAAATCAGAGGAAACATTGCTTTTTTTTTTTAACTTCCTGCTTGACAGAGACACATCACTCAGCTTCCAGCACCTTTTTTTCATCAATCACAACTGCATTGATGTTCCAGCACAAAGTCAAACAGTGTCCTCTGGGCTGAATGAATCGACAGGCGAGGCCAATAGATTAGAGCGCAACTGAGGAATGCTAATTTAACAGGAGTCTGGGCCTGGAGATGTCATGATTAAAGACTCAATTTCCCAGAGGTCAGTTGGGTGTGATCACATATTACCACTAACTGATGAAGTATCTCTGACACCTGCATCCTGACAGTATGGCTGTCACACAGGGAGGTAAAGAAACCTGCTGCTTGGTGGGATATCACTCAGTTTTTTTCAGTGTTTGTGTTATTCTATCATCTTGTGCAGTTCTGGTTCTGTTTAGGAAAAATATGAGCGAGAGATCAACTGCAGCTAACTATCAGAACACATCAGAAAAAACGACCACACATCGTAAACAAACAAAGCTGTTCTATTAAGTGAAACTGAAACACCCGTCACTCATTAATTCAAGCATATCAGTTACATGTTTATGTATCCTGAGTGCTGATTGGCTCAAAGTAGAGCAACAATCAACATAAACATGTTTCACTATGTAAGGAGTTTTTTTTAAAGAGTTTAAGATAAATAAAAGTAACCATACAAACATATTGGGCGGGCGGGATAGTCTAGCAGAAGGTTCAGTATGGCTGCACTCTGCTCCTCCCCTCACTGTGAGGTCAAATGCAGAGACAAATTTCCCCACCAGGGATTAATAAAGAAAATAAAATTAAAAAAAAAAATGTAAATATAAAAAAAAAAAACATGGTTTGTACTTTTGCAGATTTTTACATTTTGCTTGAGGTTCTGGAGCAGAACCGCCACGATTGAGATGTGATTATTATAATTTATTTCTCTTAGTGGCATTTAGGAACTTACATTTGCCAATAATAAATGTATCTTTTGTTAGCTAAAATGGTTTAAACTCTTCACAAAAAGCAAAGAGCCATCTTATAAAGCGCTAATATTATGTCATGCCATCTTCACAATTTTTTTTAAAATAAGAACAGAAGATGAATTTAGTTTATAAGGGTCTTTATTTAGTCTAATAATTAACAATGTTAGCAGAAATATACAGCTATTCTTTTCCATTCAGCAGTTAATGCAGGTTTAGATTTATTTTCTTTATATACAAAAAAAATTTCTGAACAAAGGATGGGAACTCCTAATCATGTTGTACCTAAACTAAATGATAATAAAAAAGCATCATATTATTTTGAAAATATTTATGAAAACATGCTTTCAAGAGAAGTCATATTAACTGTTCAGCATAACTTTGCTTTCACGTACTAAATATTAAACCAAAGCCAGCAGGGACATTATTGACAACAGGTTGATTATTCTTGACTAAAGTTTCTCCGTCTTTGTTGATAAAAAGCTGCATTTTTAATATCGTCTTCTTTAAAGCGAGAGATTCACATTGTAAAAAACATGTCAGATTTGGGTCTTAACCACTTGTTCATGCAGATACCAGATTATTCATGTCAGTGATGGGACGTGTGCCAGAACGACAAATTAAGATTTTCTATTATGAAATCTCTCTTTTTATCAAGTTATATTGTTAAAAAATAAATACTGTTTGACTAAAGAGGTTTTAAACCTTCCAAGATTCATTTTTCTGATGGAAAATTCTGAATACTGATCTCCAAAAACATATTAGCTTGTGTTTTCGTAAGCAGCTAGCTGATGGGTGCTCCTGTTGTAACCAGCTTGTAGTAAGCTCCAGACAGACCCATCAGCTGGTCATGTGTTCCCTTCTCGATCACAAAGCCCCTGGACATGACGGCGATGATGTCCGAGTTCTGAATGGTGGAGAGACGATGGGCGATGACGATGCACGTGCGACCTTCTCTTGCTTTGTCCAGGGCGTCTTGCACAGTCTGTCATGGCCATCAAAACACACACACATTAATATGCTGATTTGTTTGAAGTGATGCACACACACAGCTTCTAGGAGCCATCATCCGATCTCCCACAAAGCAGACAAAGGCACCACAATTATAGCAATTTCATAATCATGTGTTGATTACTATCATTAGATTGTTCCAGAGGATCAGTGCTCAGGTTCCTTAGCTGCTCAGTGTGTTTCAACTTTTTGAGCTAAAAAAGCTCACAGAAAGCATTTGAGGATCTCTACAGTCAGGTTGGTATGAACTGAGAGCTGCTCACGGTAATAATACAGATGATGAATGATAATAATGTTAATGATGACAGCAATTAAGTGCCTGGCCTCCCTGAGCTTGGGCAACATGGAGCAGCTGCATCGAGCTGAAACATGAAACGATTGTGGTCTCATCTAACAAAAACCACCCGTTATCAGAACTGTACCTTTTCACTCTCTGTGTCCAGAGCGGAGGTAGCCTCGTCAAGAAGCAGGATCTTAGGGTCACGGATGATCGCCCTGGCGATGGCGATGCGCTGCTTCTGACCACGAGATAGCTGAGAACCCTGGGAGCCCACATTGGTGTCGTATTTCTGAAAGAGAAGTTGACAAGGTCCAAACTTCTACGTTAGAGTTGGCTGTAACACCACTCACTGTAACTTCAGGTAATATTAGGATTAAATTTAAATCAGCATAGAAACAGCAACAAAATCTGAGGTATTATTATCTCCTCCAAGGAGGTTATTTGTTGGCATTATTCATTTATTATTTTTGGGTCTGTATGTTGACTCCACACAGGCTGGAAATGGCATAAGACCAACTGACTGGATTTCATGAAAGATCCAGATAACTGCCATAGTGGAAATACAATTTTTCATGAATAACTGTTGAACTAATGATGATATCAAAGTGGTTAAAGTGCTAATGATGTATTTTCATGGTCAAGAAATCCAATAATGTTAATAAAATAAATGTAGGACTATTAGTTTAACATGTTAATTACATTACAGGGAAAATTAGCTGCTTTGTGGATGTCTGCACTCTGAGTGCTTTCTACTTAATAATAGTTTTTTTTTTTCAAATCAGGGACTAATTAACTCAAAGCCCTGTTTCCAGCTCCAAACATGCAATTTTCTGCTGAAGTGCTCAACATGCCACATAACCAAAGATGATAGCCATTCTGGTTCACGTGGATATTTAAAATGCTTGTGAACATTCTCAGTAGGTTAAAAAGACAATTTGACTTTTTTTTTTTAAATTTAAGATGTTTCTCTTTTCATCTGAGGAGCTTCATCAGTTCTAACAAAGACACTAAGGAAGGAGAGGGTTGGTCTCCGAGCCAGATGACTACCTAGAGCTTCAAAGCTGAAACTCTGCGGTTTTTATTCAGAACTGATGAAGTTCCTCTGATCTAAAATAAGAATAAAACGTCCAGCTGAATTTTCACCCTACTAGAAGAGAATATTTAACTCACAAACCCGACCCTCTATGACTACACTATTTAGAGTTCTGAAGAATGTTGGTTAAGTCAGACTCTATAACTCCACATGTGGCAGGCGGCTTCCTTTCGTCATTAAAAAGTTAAGTTCCCCTCTCTTTTAGTAAGATCTGTCCACACCATATTAGAGAATTCTGGGTCTAATGAGTAAACATGTTAATGATTAATTATCTACTACAACTGGCTTGTGTCCCTAATTGCTTTTTAACTTTGCTGATTCAAGTTTCATCTTGATTTCTAAACACACATTGAATCGAATTAACTTAAACCCAAGCAGGTCTACAGCTTCCGTTGGGCACATGTAACATCAAATGTCCTCAGTACCTCGGGTAGTGACATAACAAAGTTGTGAAGCTGGGCCTTCTTGGCAGCCGAGATGACCTCATTCATGCTGATTTCTCGAGAATTGTCACCGTACTTGATGTTCTCTGCAATGCTGCAGTCAAACAACACGGGCTCCTGGGAGACGATGCCGATCTTGGAACGAAGGAAGTGGACATTGACTCGAGTGGAGTCATGGCCATCAATCAGCTGAAGAGAGAGGGAAAAAATGGATTTGATCATTTCTAGAAAGTGATCTCATTATCATCGACAAGAACTACAATTCACTAAATGAGCTATCCTCCCTGTAATTTCTCTTTCCTAACTATGCAGAGGTGATTCTTTTCCTTCTGAACCTCAGACAGGCAATCAAGGCCATCCATTTCCAACCCATTTCGTTGGTAATTAAGACCATTTGAATCCTGGCAGGGATCCCTCACTGGCACAGAGACAAATCTCTGTTTCAGGTGGAGTTGCTTGTTTCATATCATATAGGACAAAGTCAGCATAAATGTCTCACTGATTAATTGAAGTGACGTGAAACACTTCCATCACCACAGACTCTGAATGTCCAACACATTCACTGTGACGTTAAACCCTCATTACAGTAGAAGGTGAAAGCAGACTACATGTACAACTTATTCATTTGAAAATTAAATATCTGACATTTTAACAAAGGTCAGCATTAGCTTTTACAAAATAATAGCGGCTGGATTAAAGCCAGAACTCTCAGATCCTCATTTAATGGTTGGATGAGCTGACATGGAAGCAAGGATTGAAGATTGAATAATAGCTGTTGTATTTAATAAATGTTTAAAAGCTTGTATCAGTCTGGTATTTAAAAAATCAATAACTTTTATGGACTTTTTTAAACACGTTCAAAAATCAAGTCAGGACTGAGAGTTGGTACAGCTGCTAAATGTTTTAAAAAGTTTCAGTTGTCTAGAACAGTGGTGCAATTATCATGCCCATGCACTAACCACACCCAAAGTGAAAAGACTATAGTTCGCACCATCAACCTTTTTAAAAGATTTACTTTTTGAGAAAAATCACTAAATATTTGCAACCTTGTTCATTTCAAATTTACTTTTTCAAAGCAGTTTGACACCTTAACGTTGTTTGTCAACAGACAAGGCTAAAGATAAAAATAATTTTAAAGCCAACTGTATTATTTCAGTTCCCCTGCACATGAAAGTACCTCAAATCTGTACTCTTTATATTTCATTTAACACCTGTGTGTGTGTGTGTGTGTGTGTGTGTGTGTGTGGGTGTGTGTGTGTGTGTGTGTGTGTGTGTGTGTGTGTGTGTGTGTGTGTGGGGGTTTGTATTTCTGACCTCCTGGGGACCCATTTCCTGACTTTTACTATCTTTCTGGGGTCCGAGGGTTCTTGTGGGGACCGAAGCCTGGTCCCCATGAGGGGGACTCCCCTTTTTAGGGTTAGGGGTTAGGTTTATAGGTATGGTGTGAATAGAGTTTTAGTTAGTCTTAGGGTTAGTTATAGATCAGTAATGGTTAAGGTTAGGAAAAGGGTTTGGGTTAGGTATAAATCTAGTTACTAAAATCAATGGAAGTCAATGGACGGTCCCCATAAGGATAACAAAACACACTTGTGTGTGTGTGTGTGTGTGTGTGTGTGTGTGTGTGTGTGTGTGTGTGTGTGTGTGTGTGTGTGTGTGTGTGTGTGTGTGTGTGTGTGTGTGTGTGTGTGGGGGTTTGTATTTCTGACCTCCTGGGGACCCATTTCCTGACTTTTACTATCTTTCTGGGGTCCGAGGGTTCTTGTGGGGACCGAAGCCTGGTCCCCCTGAGGGGGACTCCCCTTTTTAGGGTTAGGGGTTAGGTTTATAGGTATGGTGTGAATAGAGTTTTAGTTAGTCTTAGGGTTAGTTATAGATCAGTAATGGTTAAGGTTAGGAAAAGGGTTTGGGTTAGGTATAAATCTAGTTACTAAAATCAATGGAAGTCAATGGACGGTCCCCATAAGGATAACAAAACACACTTGTGTGTGTGTGTGTGTGTGTGTGTGTGTGTGTGTGTGTGTGTGTGTGTGTGTGTGTGTGTGTGTGTGTGTGTGTGTGTGTGTGTGTGTGGGGGTGTGTGTTTCTGTGCTCCTGGGGACCCATTTCCTGACTTTTACTATCTTTCTGGGGTCCGAGGGTTCTTGTGGGGACCGAAGCCTGGTCCCCATGAGGGGGACTCCCCTTTTTAGGGTTAGGGGTTAGGTTTATAGGTATGGTGTGAATAGAGTTTTAGTTAGTCTTAGGGTTAGTTATAGATCAGTAATGGTTAAGGTTAGGAAAAGGGTTTGGGTTAGGTATAAATCTAGTTACTAAAATCAATGGAAGTCAATGGACGGTCCCCATAAGGATAACAATACAGATTGTGTGTGTGTGTGTGTGTGTGTGTGTGTGTGTGTGTGTGTGTGTGTGTGTGTGTGTGTGTGTGTGTGTGGGGGTTTGTATTTCTGACCTCCTGGGGACCCATTTCCTGACTTTTACTATCTTTCTGGGGTCCGCGGGTTCTTGTGGGGACCGAAGCCTGGTCCCCATGAGGGGGACTCCCCTTTTTAGGGTTAGGGGTTAGGTTTATAGGTATGGTGTGAATAGAGTTTTAGTTAGTCTTAGGGTTAGTTATAGATCAGTAATGGTTAAGGTTAGGAAAAGGGTTTGGGTTAGGTATAAATCTAGTTACTAAAATCAATGGAAGTCAATGGACGGTCCCCATAAGGATAACAAAACACACTTGTGTGTGTGTGTGTGTGTGTGTGTGTGTGTGTGTGTGTGTGTGTTTATTCTCACCACTTTGCCACGATCAGGATCATAAAACCGCTCGAGCAGCTGCACGCTGGTGCTCTTCCCACAGCCGCTGCTGCCCACAAAGGCCAGTGTCTGGCCAGGCTTCACCGTCACATTCAAGCCATTCAGGACCTGGATGTCTGGCCTGGTGGGGTAGGTGAACTTACAGTCAATGAACTCAATGTTCCCTTGGAAGTTATCCTGAAAACACGACAGAGGAAGGGTGGGAAGGGGGAGTAGATAAAAAGGAGCTCAAAGGCAAAAGTAGGTTTTGTTTTTTGTTTTTTTATGTGTAAACCCTGTTCATAAATGTCAACTTGGACAAATATAGCAAGAGTGAAGAGTTTTGTTATTTTCTGTTCTCCATATCCATTTGGATATGGTGGAAAATCGAAATGAAAGTTAAAAATATATGTTTCTGTCTTCTCACATCAGTTTTACATTTCTACATTTTGTATTGTGAGGTGAAGCGGGACGCTTGAAACATTCCTCCTTACCCATTTGTCTCCTCTGTCACTGTAGACGCTGATTGGAGGGACACGGTCCAGCAGCTGGAAGAAACGCGCTGCTGATATCTTGGCTTTGGCATAATCTGGAGTGTAAGAGGAAGCTCTGCCCAAGGCTGTCCCACTGGTGACGATGGCTGAGATCACCCTGACAGAAACAGTAATATGTTGTGATTTCTCTTCTGGCAAAGTAGGTGATTTTTTTTATTTTGCGTGACATTTTTAGAGACCATTTGTCGGTTCTTATCAGTTTATGGACATTTCAAACTGCTAAAATGATGTTTGAGACCCATTGAATAACTCTGAGAATTGCTTTTTATGACTAGAAATGTCCTAAAATAGATGCTGCCTGGATGTAGAAAGAATGAGCCCCAGCACACAAACCATGATGTGTTTGTTCTTTTAAGTAACTGAAAATGACCAGTAACGAAGAAGAAGAAGAAACCTTTATTGTCCCTCAGAGAGGAAATTTATTGTTTATTAAACAAAGTATTCTTTCTACTATGAACAGAGGTAAATATAGACTGCATCAAAGACACTGACATGTACTCATTAATGATTACAACTTACCTGAACACCAGGCTGAAATGGAGCCCCTCTTGTTCCACCAAGTAACCTCCAAACCTGAAGGAGGCACCGTTGGTCAAAAAGACCACACACTGGGCAAAACCATAACAAGCTCCGTAAACGTTTGCCTTCTTCAAAGCTGCTCGGTATGGAGCATCCATGTGAGCCTCATACGTTTCCACAAAGCTCCTCTCCTTCCCCAGACCAGCAATGGTCCGAATGTTGTTTAAGGCCTCGCCTGAAATCTGTGAACAGACGACTCGGGTTGAAATTAAAAGACACAGTTAACAAGGGAGTATTTAATTCATGTGCCTTTTAATATGTGAGGGGGGGAATGGGATATAGATAGCCTCAGTTACTCTGTTCTTATCAATATCCTGCTTTAACCTTCTGCAGAAAGCCAATTTCCCCCCCAGGGTTCATTAAATTTTCATCTAATCCACTTTACTTGGATGGGTGGAGTTTACAGCATCTGTATAATTAAGATGGTGTGAAGAAAGTTCACAGTAAATTGACTTTTTCACCCTTTTCCTTCGATTATGAACTTTCTAGCTCCCACTGTATTGTCCTGAGAATTTAATCCACTCCGCCCTTTAGGACTATGGCTACATTTGAAGCTTGGGTAGTTCAAGTAGAGCTGGAGCATGACAGTCTTAACCCAAACCACCAAATTACAAGAGAAAATGCTTTTCAACTTACAACCCAGTAGTTTCTTTAGTGCAGAGAGAGAAAACTCATGGCTAGAGCTTAAAATAAACACTACTGTCAAGTCTTCTCTAATCTGCTGTCAGTAGATAAGACAGCTCGTGTCTTTTACATCACCAAGATCATGACACTCCTTACTTGTCACTGAATATCTGAATAGAGATATTTTCAGAGTTTGAAATGGTTCCAAAGACATGTGAAAATAGATTTTTGCATGTTTTCTGACCTGCCCAGCAGCTTCCATGGCCTGTTTGTCCTGTTTAGCGAAGCCTGTGAGCATCCTGGCCTGAAAGCCACCCGACAGAGCTATAAAGGGCAGGAAGCAGAGGATGAGCAGCGTGAGCTTCCAGCTGAAGTAGAAGGACATCAAGACGGCCACGCCGATGTTGGTCAGAGAGTTGACAATCATGCCAATCTGAGAACCCGTAGCCTTTAAAGGAAATAGTTGTATATTACAACAATTTGCATCAAGCGTTTAATCAAGCTGGTGTTAGCTAACTGTTCCTTAATCTGAACTAACCTCACTCCAGCATAACTAATAAAAAGACAGATTTAAACTAAAAATTCTAGAAAGCCTGGATTCAAGAAAAAAACTTAAACTAATGGGCTACCTTTTAAAAAATTAGCCACTTAGAAATAAAAAAAAAATCACTGTAAATTATTTTTTTTCAAACAACAAATTAAAACTTGTGTTAAAGTAGTTTAAAAGCTGAAAAGCAACTGTCAAATTGAAAAAGTTGCTAAATCAACATTGCTAACGTTTGC
Organism: Pachypanchax playfairii; assembly: GCA_006937955.1. Lineage (NCBI taxonomy): Eukaryota > Metazoa > Chordata > Actinopteri > Cyprinodontiformes > Aplocheilidae > Pachypanchax > Pachypanchax playfairii. The sequence goes on from SSNP01000163.1 coordinate 885,645, forward strand.
TAAAGTTGCTATCTTAGCAACTAAACTACAGCTGTTAATTAAACTAGCAGTTTGATGATAACCAGTTTAATTAGTAACATTAGCAGTTGCTTACTCACCACCTGCTGAGGTTGACCAATTAAAATCACATAATTTATATTTACTCTATATTAGTTTAAATCGAAATATCAAAGCATGTAGGAGAATTTAATTTTCAGATGAGATGAAGTTTTAATATAATAATAAACTGCTGAATGGCAAATTTATCTTCAAGCTTATGTCAATGTCTGATTTTAGACCTTAATATGTCTACGAATAAAACGGATTTCTGTTTTTGGAAGCTTCAACTCACCCCTTGGACTTGTGAGGCATCAGTTGCCAAACGAGTGGTCAGAGCCCCGGGACTGTTCCTGTGATCATCAAACCAGCCAATCTCTTGACCAAGCATGGCTTGAAATCCAATCCGTCGTAACCTGCGGGTTAGCAGCTCTCCAGATTTGGCGAAGGCATAACCCTTTAGACACGTACAGAAAGGAACTATTTTTTATTAAATGTAAAATATGGTGATGTCTGATTAAAAATACTAGAAGTCATTTTGAATTTAGAAAAATTGTGTTTAATATGTTATCATCACCAGCTCTGTAAGGTCATGACTTAGTTGTCCCTCAGTAGGCAGAAGGGAAATGCATTTCATTTATTAAGGATGTAATTTATCAATATAAAAAATGTGTCTTGTGACTTTACTTTGAACTTAACCAGAAGCAGTCAGTGAAAGCAGCAGAGAGTCACTAGAGCAATTGGTTTTGTGTTATTCTACCTGCAGCATCTGGGTAAAGAAAGACACGAGGCCGACCATGACAAAGAACACACAGATTCCATTAATCTCGTTCCTTTGAGCCACAGGATCTGTTACTGCAAAGGTCTGGACACACATGGCATGTAGATAGAGGGAAAATAAGTGTTTGGATTATGATGTTTATGCATTTGCAATGTGCCTTCAGTTTAATTTCTGTAAATCTGCCCTTAATCATAGAAATTTTGACATTATCTTACAAATTGAATAGACTTTTTCTGGGAAATATATGACATTAATCTTGGATTTTCTGGAAAATGCACCTTGACATTGTGTAAATTACTTTATTCTTAAATTAACTTCTATATTTAAGCATTCAAGAGACGCTAATGAAGAACATAAACCTCACCGCCAGGATTTGACTGAACAGTAGTGAGTAAACGGGGTTAACCCCTCCATTAACTGCAGCCCCAAAAGATCCAAAGAGCATGTAGGGCCATTCGGGTAAATTGTACTTCAGAATCCGGGCAACTGGAGCAGGTTCCACAAGTTCCTCTTCTTCCTCTTTGCTTACGTCTTTCTGAGGATCCAAATACACATCAACAATACAGCCAGTGAAACTTTAACCATCTGAGGACACTTGGTTCAAAAAAATAGAACAAATAAGTGGGTTTGGCCTAAAATCAAGTGCAAATGCTTCACAAAGCACCTTATATGACTCATCTTGGGATATAGGTTGGGCTGTAGGACTCAGATCTCCAACGATGGGAACTGAGGATTCGGGAACTAGGTTGGACATCTGGGATCGGGACCGCTGGCGGATCGAGGCTCTGTTCAGAAGAAATAGTTCTTAATTGTCTGTATTGTATAAATCTTTTTGCATCAACTTTCCTGAGTTTTAAGGGAAAAATTCTGATTCTTCACTACTTGACAGTGTCAATGTGGTTGAACTCGTTACCAGGTGCGTGTACTGGTGGCAATACAAGACCTTAAAGTGTCTCGGCTCCTGCCACGCTTTAACAAGCCCAGGATGATAGCGTTGGCCATTCTGCCCAAATGTCGAGTTAAATTTAAGAGGGTAATTACGTCAATTATGATACCAGCGCCTGTTATAACAGAAGTCAATTTCAGCCACCAAAAGACTCCGCCAATAAACCCATTTAGATGCACCGTCAGGCCTGAGTAAATGAATACACACCCAAGTAAGCAAATGAGCAAGTGATAAAGAGAGAGAAGTGAGAGGGAATGTGTGTGTACGATACCTCAAACTGGCACGATAGCTGCCTGCTCTGGAAAGATTTAGCCTCCCTTGCTGCTCTTCTTCATTGTTGGCCACTAATACAAGAAAACGAACAGAGAATGATGGTCACACTCCATAGATCTGTTTAACTTAGAGCCCACACCAATCATGACCAACGACAGGTGAACTGAAAAACATCAAGCATCTGGTTATCATGCCACATGATTTATAAGGCAGCAATACGTTCCATCCACCTTCCCCTCATCCTCTAGCTGTGTCTCTGATGCCTGAATGAAGACAACGAGGTTGCCTATTTCCTCGCCAAAGCCATTAACGGTGGAAAGGGATTATGTTTGGATGTGTTCTTAGGTGTTTTAAAATGTAACCACTGTGAATTAGCCAGAAAATTGTCTTATCGCTCCCATTTTCCTGCTCTGCTCCAGGCACGTCAAGGCATGCAGCTCATGCTGTGAGTCCTGAAGATGAAAAGCACAGCTGCTGCCAGAGTGAAAAGGAAGCAGGCAAGTTATTGTGTTTGTGTTTCAGAGCTGCTTAACAACAATGTTGGTTCTGCTTGAGAAAAGCATAAAAACATTTGTATTTTGTGGGAAATTCCTGATTGGCACTAGTTAGGATCTACAAAAACCAGTCCAGGGTAGAAAACAACAGGGAATTGGAGTGTAGGTTGTGAGCAGTTACAGGTCATGAAATAACACATGAAGTAAGGTTGGCCTACGAATGTAACTGAAGAGTTACTGTAAATCAAATATTTGAAAAACATCCTTTGGTCGATGGAAAAGTTAAGTCACAGTTTTTGGGGGTTGTGTGGATGCCCTCAAAGCCCTTAAAGCAGGTAGATCAATCTCACTATCTGACTGCTTAATAATCTGACAAGGTAATCTGATTCATTTAATTTACTTAAAATGGCTCAGCCCATATCAGTTGCTTACCTGGGCAAGACATGACATCAAGCTGTGCTCTCAGAAGAAGGTAAATCCCTAAAAGCAACATGTTTTTGACAAAATTCTATCAAATTTGGAAAATGCATTTCCTGAGGACTTTCCTGTCAAGTGAATAATGTGTAACGTCACAGGATAAAGAATTCAGAAACTGCTTGTGTAATACAGCCATAAGTTTGAGATGCTGACTGAGCTTCTATTTTACATGCTGGACTAACAAGTCCAATTGATAAAGATTTCCCCTCTCACTTTCTAAGACTTTATAGACATGGGGCTGACGGTTTAGGAGAAGATACCACAGAAGACTTTTAGATGCCTTGCCGAGTCAATAATGATTTAGAAATCAAAATTGAACCTACACTCACACTGGGTGGTCGGTCATTGCAGATTGGTGTTTTGGGATTTGAGTTGATATGTACCACAGGAAATTCAAAGTATCTTTAGGATGTATTGAACTCACTTTCCCGAGCCTTCTCGTTCAGAGCCTTATCTCCTTGGCTCTGCAGGGTGACAAGAGTGAAATACACGCCCTTCCTCTCCAGCAGTTCGTTATGTTTGCCTCTTTCCACAGCCCTCCCGTGTTCAAAGCCAACAATTATGTCAGCGTTCTTTATGGTGGACAGCCGATGAGCAATAGATATGGTGGTGCGGCCCATGCGTACCTGTAAGCAAACCCAAATTATTTCTGCTGTAATAAAAGTTTCGATGGCTACTATCTTTGATACTGTTGCATTAGTAAAAGTCCAAATTTGGACAGTAGTTTGAGTTTAAATCTATATCCTGTTAATATGAATGGTTTTGAATTTATAAAATTAAACACAGAAGCAAGTCTGACATACTTTATCCAAGGCTTCTTGAACAATAGCTTCACTCTCATTGTCAAGAGCAGAAGTCGCCATATCCAGCAGTAGAATACGAGGGTTCCTGACCAATGCGCGGGCAATTGCAATCCGCTGCTTCTGCCCGCCGCTCATCTGGCCGCCCCCCTCTCCTACCAATGTGTTAAATTTCTGACAGAGAACAACAAAAAAGGAAAGTCTGTGCTAATATGTTCAATTTTTGTATATTTTTGACATATATATATATACACCCGTGTACCGCTCTACCTGTGGCAGATCCATGATGAAGTTATAAGCATTAGCCTCCTTTGCGGCAACAATGATGTCCTCCATGGATACGCCAGGTCGACCGTAGCGGATGTTCTCTGCGATGGTGGTGGCAAACAGCACTGGTTCCTGCTCCACGATGCCAATCAGAGAGCGAAGCCACTGGATGTTTAGGCCTCTGATGTCATGACCATCCAGCGTCAACTGAGATGGAAGGCCACAGAAGACAAGTGCTGTTACCACTAAAGTTGAATGATCCTATTAAGGCAATGTGCTACTATAATCTTTTTTCTCTCTCTTCTAACAGTCCTAGTCTCAAATAAAAGGGTTAGTAGTCTTATGGATAACCTTCAGGGAGTAATAAGAAGGTATGACTTTTTTCTTAGAGGCTGAAAAGAATAAGAAAGTAAGGTGTGTGAGGATCTGTAATTCCCATAAAAGTGAAAAATGAGGCTGTTAGAAACCATTAGCTGAATAATGAAACAGATTATCATGTACCTCCATCACCCTCTGGGGATGGTTATTTTTGAAAGCTGAAAAGGAGGGAGGAGGCAGTGTGTTGAGGAAATCTTCAATTTCAGGATAAGCGACCGGACCACTGATAGAAGAATCACAGTATATTATGAGTCTGACCTTTGAGAGACTCGGCACCTACCATGCCCTCTTTAGGGTCGTAGAAGCGCTGGATGAGCTGGATGGCAGTACTCTTTCCTGCTCCGCTCGGTCCCACGAAGGCTGTGGTCTCCCCAGATTTAACTGCAACACTGAGCTGGTCCAGGATCTGATTAGAGAGAGGTCCATAATGAAGTATGAGCCAATCAAATGTCTTTGCTAAATCAGTTTCTCTTGTGCTTAAGCACTTGTAATTCCTCCTTTTTAACCTTAAAAATGACCAAAATCAAAAGCATCATCAGCTGTCAGAAAAAAGAAATTCAGCAAAATCTTTATACTTTGTCATCTGTTTGCTTTATGCGTTTCTGCAAAAAATATTTGTAAAACTTAGATTTGACACACAATTTAAATTGAACTAGATAGTGAGATGTTCAGTTATTGATCAGGTTACAAGAACGTTTAGTGTAAGATTTCATTAAAGATTAGATCTATAAACCAGGGCGCAGGTAAGAAATTAACCCTTTAAACTAAAAAAAGACCAAAATAAAACTTTTCATTAAAAGAGGAAGCATAAGAATGCAATTTTTGGTGGCATTAGTATCATGGTTTGGGATAGCTTGCTTAATATGAATTAGAAAAAACTAACTAGTTCTGAATCACACCTGAACAAAGTCAAATATTGAGATATACTGTATGTCTGTATGTTTGATACAAACACAAATGAAGAGCTGCATATACAAGAAAAGCAACCCATAGTCCAGTTTGAGTTTTAATGATTCTGTATGTAGCAGTGGGCAAAAAATGCTGTGACAAGAAATAAAGTGTCAACTTAAAAAAGTTACTCACTTTTACCAAGAACAGATTTTTTTCAGTAATACTCAATCTACTTGCTCTATCTGTTTAATTTGGGTTTCTTTATGCTTTTAGGGCTAAAAAAGATAAACATTTTTGGTCTGTAATCTTTCAAACCGTTTTTTTCTGAAGATATAAGAACTCAAATACTTTAACTTCTGGTCTGGAGGGGTAGTAGAAGGTCACATTATGGAATTCAATGTCTCCTTTGACACGGTCCAGCTTATATCCCGCCTCTGATAAACAGTCAATCTCTGGCTCCTGGTGTTACACATTCAGAAAAGGGACAATTAGCAGTAAGAGGCAAAAATTTCCCATGAATATAAATCATGTTTTAAACCTAACACATTTGTACCCTGTCAATTGTCTCAAATATTATAGTAGCGGCTCCACGGCCTGCTGCAAAAGCTTCAAGACATGGGGAGGCTTGTCCCAAATTCATGGCTGCTACCAAAACACCAAAAAACACCTGAAATTTTTAAAAAAGAGAGGTCAATGTATCAAAGATAATCTCTTGTTGTGAAAGTTTTGGTAAAAAGTTGGAGAAATTCAATGTGGGCTTCATAAAGGTGATACCTGCAGTAGTGTTCCTGGTGTGTACTCCTCAGTGTCAATCACAAGAGTGGAACCATACCAGAAGGCCAGTGCATAACAAAGGAAGATAACCAGCCACATGTATCCGGTGAAAAAGCCCATTATCAGACCCTTCCTGATGCCCCATCGCTGGGCTGAAATCAAGTTCCTGTCGTACCTTTACAAAAAGACAAGAAGTCATCTCAGTTTATATCAGCGGTGGTCAGTCCTGGTCCTCAGGGCCTCCATCTTGCATATTTTAGTTATGTCTCTGCTTCAATAATCAGCTAAAATCAATCATAGATTAACAGTCGTTTAAACCATTAAGTCAAGTGTGTTAGGAAAAGACAACAACTACTACATGCACGATACACGCTGTCAAGGACAAGGATTGGATATCACTGGATTATTGTAAATGAATTAAAATGATAGCACTACATGTTTACCTTTCCACTTCTTTTTTTTCTCCCCCAAACGCAGCGACAGTCCTGATGGAGGAAAGGACCTCATCGGCCACAGCACCGGCCTTAGCATAGGCCTGCAGCTCCATCCCCGTTAGCTTAGCTACAAACTAACATTAAAACAAATGCAAAGCGTACGTCTTTAGGTCTCAAGGCCTCTGGTATTTTTCTTGATCTTAGGACTTGTGAAGTATTGACTACTTTTACATCTTGATGCACTGTAAAGCGTGATGTTTGGGAATAAAGCAACAGAGGATAAAAGGTAGTGATTGGTAGCTTCAAGCTGAAATTCTTTCAAGGCCTTTAAACTGTTTACATGTAACTGTTTGCATCATGTCACATTTTAGGGCAGCAATACTAGGTGTTGTTTCTGATGAGATGTTTATATTGTTTATCTGACATAGTTTTGTTGACATGTTGCATATGACTTTTTCATGTTGTTCAGTGTTTTTCTTAGTTCTTAAATTCAGATTAGAACTATGTCCCAATGAGCGGAGTCTTCTCTTCTTTTTTTTTTACACTTTTAATGCATCGCTGACTTCAAACAGAACCCTTCATTACACAACATGCAATTTATTCCTGGGGTCTTTTGAAGAAATGATTTAAATGTATTTTAAGTTTTCTGAATAAATGTTACAAACAATTAAATGTTTGAGAAAGCTCAGCTTGGAAAAACTGAGATTAGTTCTGACTGGATTGATGAGCTAACGGCTAGTTCAAGCAAGACCAAGAAAAAAGTGAGTTTCTACCATCATAGTAATCTTAAAAATGTTGTTGTTGTTCATACAAAAGCTATTCTGCAGCTTGGAATATCTGTCCGAGCTAGCAGCTAAAGAAGCAGTCCCAAAACAGATTCCTGTTAAAATATTTACAAGCTACAGCATTTTTTGAGTAATTTATCTGGTACTTTGTAGTTTGCACTTAGAGGATGAAGTCACACAAAGGCCTACCTTCAACAAACCCCAGCCGTGGTACATAACCATATTTTTTTTGCATTAAATAGTAATTTTTTCTTCTACATTCTAACTATAATTAGAACTAAAAGCTAATTCCTGCTGCAAATAACCAGGTGGAGACTGAATCTTACCAGAGCCATGAGACCAGCTGCAGCACCAATGAGTGGACTGGCTGCGATGATGACAAGCGTCAACTTCCACCCTTTAACAAACCCAATGCAGAAGCCACACACAAAGGTGGTGAAGCGCTGCACGAATATGGCGACCTGGTCTGCAATGGCATCGTTGATCTTGTTTATATCACTGTCAAACAGATACAACCACTGTAAAGACAGACTGAGAGAGAGCCGAGCATCGTGTCATCACTTCACCACTCACTCTGACATGCGAGTGTTGAGCTCCCCTACAGAGGTGCAGTCGAACCAGCCGATCTCCATCCTCATCACTTTGCTGAAGTACATTTTCCTGATGAGCTGAATCTGCCTGGCTGCCGCTGTCACCCACAGGGAGATCTGTCAGAGGTAAGAATCACTTACATTCAGTAATGGTTAGATATAGAGCGCACACGGCAGCCGGATATGATCGGGTGTGATACCTCATTTTCAGTGGTAAACTTTACATATGTCACAAGCGTGACCTTAAACAAGCACTCCATGTTGCACAACAGAGATAAGTTCTGTCAAAGTGAGAAATACCACTGACCTAGATAGTCCCACATGGAAAATATAAGTTACAGTTGTCTGGTAAACTTTGATAACATCGTAGTTAAATCACATCTGAGCTTGAGGTTAGTGTCTGCTCATTATTTTACATGCCATCCGTGGGGGCAGGTTGTTTACAGTGGGGCAAAAAAGTATTTAGTCAGCCACCAATTGTGTAAGTTCTCGCACTTAAAAAGATCAGAGAGGCCTGTAATTTTCATCATAGGTATACCTCAACTATGAGAGACAAAATGAGGAAAAAAAATCCAGAAAATCACATTGTCTGATTTTTAAAGAATTTATTTGCAAATTATGGTGGAAAATAAGTATTTGGTCACCTACAAACAAGTAAGATTTCTGGCTTTCACAGACCTGTAACTTCTTTAAGAGGCTCCTCGGTCCTCCACTCGATACCTGTATTAATGGCACCTGTGTGAACTCGTTATCAGTATAAAAGACACCTGTCCACAACCTCAAACAGTCACGCTCCAAACTCCACTATGGCCAAGACCAAAGAGCTGTCAAAGGACACCAGAAACAAAATTGTAGACCTTCACCAGGCTGGGAAGACTGAATCTGCAATAGGTAAGCAGCTTGGTGTGAAGAAATCAACTGTGGGAGCAATTATTAGAAAATGGAAGACATACAAGACCACTGATAATCTCCCTCGATCTGGGGCTCCACGCAAGATCTCACCCCGTGGGGTCAAAATGATCACAAGAACGGTGAGCAAAAATCCCAGAACCACACGGAGGGACCTAGTGAATGACCTGCAGAGAGCTGGGACCAAAGTAACAAAGGCTACCATCAGTAACACACTACGCCGCCAGGGACTCAAATCCTGCAGTGCCAGACGTGTCCCCCTGCTGAAGCCAGGACACGTCCAGGCCCGTCTGCGGTTTGCTAGAGAGCATTTGGATGATCCAGAAGAGGATTGGGAGAACATCATATGGTCAGATGAAACCAAAATAGAACTTTTTGGTAGAAACTCAACTTGTCGTGTTTGGAGGGGAAAGAATGCTGAGTTGGATCCAAAGAACACCATACCTACTGTAAAGCATGGGGGTGGAAACATCATGCTTTGGGGCTGTTTTTCTGCAAGGGGACCAGGACGACTGATCCGTGTAAAGGAAAGAATGAATGGGGCCATGTATCGTAAGATTTTGAGTGAAAACCTCCTTCCATCAGCAAGGGCATTGAAAATGAGACGTGGCTGGGTCTTTCAGCATGACAATGATCCCAAACACACCGCCCGGGCAACGAAGGAGTGGCTTCGTAAGAAGCATTTCAAGGTCCTGGAGTGGCTTAGCCAGTCTCCAGATCTCAACCCCATAGAAAATCTCTGGAGGGAGTTGAAAGTCCGTGTTGCCCAGCGTCAGCCCCAAAACATCACTGCTCTAGAGGAGATCTGCATGGAGGAATGGGCCAAAATACCAGCAACAGTGTGTGAAAACCTTGTGAAGACTTACAGAAAACGTTTGACCTCTGTCATTGCCAACAAAGGCTATATAACAAAGTATTGAGATTAGCTTTTGTTATTGACCAAATACTTATTTTCCACCATAATTTGCAAATAAATTCTTTAAAAATCAGACAATGTGATTTTCTGGATTTTTTTTCCTCATTTTGTCTCTCATAGTTGAGGTATACCTATGATGAAAATTACAGGCCTCTCTGATCTTTTTAAGTGGGAGAACTTACACAATTGGTGGCTGACAAAATACTTTTTTGCCCCACTGTATGTGGGTACTATGAGGCATAGTGGGTAAAGATAGATGAAATGTGTCTTGTTATGAGAGCAAGTTCATGTTCATTTGTTAGTAAAGATGTTCTAAGACAAGGGTCTAAAATACTTCAAAGCAATAGTTTGGACCTTTTCAAGGGTGGTTTTAGAAAAAGTTTATGAACAATTCAATCTGATTTATTATTATGTGGAGCTTTGAATTACCTCGGTTTAGAAAACAGGTTTGTTCTGACCAGATTTACTACTGCTCATATGGGGCCAGTTCCAAAGTAGACTTAAAAAAAACATCTTTATTCTAAAAAATATTTTCATGCAAATGTTATATTCACTTTTTTCACTGCTGTAAATTTTGAATGAGATAGTTTTTTTGTGTCTTTGGGTGATAACAGCAGACTAGTTAACTGTAGCCTCTTGGATTCAGTGTGTAATTTCACAGTATTTCTGTGGGAATAAAAGTTATGGCAATATTAAAGTATCAGATAAAACAAAATAGTATAAGCTGCTATAAAAGTTTTGAGATTAAAGCTGTTTTGGGACAACACATTTTTGTTGCTAACTGACCGTACTGGCCTTCAGTTTATAAATATGGTTTTTAATGGTTTTAAAGCTACAACCTTATGAAAGTTTGTTAGGGTTACTCTGGTGCATAAAAGGGTTAAAGGGGTGTCCCATAAATATTTAAAAAATAAAATATTTTAACCTCTTCTCATTGTGAGTTCATAGCAACTAAAATACCTCTATATATACACTCTCACCTTGTCTCATTTTAAGTCCTGCATCTATATGAAAATGGGATTTAAAATCCCTGGAGAGTGAATGAGTGTTATATAAAACCACTGGGTTCTGTATAAACCAGGGAAGGAATTATAAAACCATTCATTTTATTTTAACGTGAAGCTGCTGCTCATTGATTTTATTGAAAGAGGGTCTTTAAAATAAAAAACTGGATGTTGTTGGGCCGTGCGCTTCTCCTCATTTGCTTGTGTGTTATTAGTAATCTCCTGTACGAGTGGAAACAGCTTTCACGTTTGTCATTTCACACCTTGTAGTTGACTCTGTAGAAAGAAAGCCTTAATCTAGTTTTCACAAACACAGCTGACTAGAGGAGATCGTGAATCTCACCGCTGATGGCAGGAAAACCAGACGAATATAACAAGCATGTTGGCAGAGAGTTAAGACGTGGGGATGGTTTGTTGTGGGATTCATGTCTGGAATAAATGTGAAGATATGACCGTTGCTTTTCTGAAAGACAAACCTGAAAGTATCCAAGCAAGAAGACGGCGACTCCGATTCCGACGTAATAGAAAGCGAACATCGTCATTTCATGTTCGATGTCAAGAAGCCTGAAAATCAGCACACATGCATGAATCAAACATAAGGGCTGTTAAAACCACACGAAGCCTCAACCGTGTATTTAAATCTTTAACTAATCTTTAAATGAGTGATTCACAACCCACTTACCCACAAGACCTGTTGCCCAGCGGTAGGAGCATCTCCAATGTGGAGTTGCTGAGGAAGCTAAAGTCTGAGACGTTTGAGGGTAGAGCCGATCCCTGCGTCTCGGTGTAGTTACGTTTCCACCTGATGGTGTTGTTGACGCACTCCTTCCTGTCATCGCTCAGCTCACTCAGCTCGATGTCGTACTCGATGAAGGTGTCGGTGAGCAGGCCGAAGACCAGCAGCATGAGGGGCTGGGCCGAGCCATGGAGCACTGCACACATGCTGCCCGCCACCATCATTAGCCGATCCTTACAGGTGGCAAATCGGAACTGGACAGAGACGTAAACATGGATCACATGCTTCTGTTAGACGGGTAAATATTGTAAATGGAAAACAAATCCAGAATGATCTTTACCAGCTGAAAGAATCCGACTCTGATAGCTGGTTTCTCCGCATTTCCCGGATCTCTGAATCGACAAAACCGAAATTTAATTAAACGATTAAAAGCAACAAGATTTTAAGAAAATCTAATGCAGTTTATCACTCACTCTTTGTTCGCCTTTAAATTAGCCACGGTCCTACATGGAAGAAAACAAACAAATAAATAAATAATTATAATCATTTTTAATGACACAGTGAGATTTTAAACACAGTCTTTCTCTCATAAGATGTTTATGTGTCACATAAGTACGTCTGGGACTTTCTCTCTGCTGAATCCAGGAAGGTTAGGCCATCGATATGCGTATCAAGATGGATGACGTGTCTCCGACTTCTTCTGCTGATCTAAACCGAAGTTCTTGCTGCCATGTTGTATTTTTAGAGTTTGAGGACTGAGAGGTTTTTCGCAGCATGCCATGGAATAGGGCGGAGTTAGATGCTAGGGTGTGGTTAAATGTTGAGGCGTGGTCAAAAGGATAGGGCGGGGCTGGATATCAAAGTAAGATGTTCCCCTTTTCCTTCACTTTAACTCTAACCTGATAACCATAAAATATCTTCAGATGTTTAATCTAGAGACCAGTTTTATCCAACAACATAAAAGCACAAACATTAACAAAACTCTAGAAATTATTTACCGGTGTGTATTTTTTAAATTCTAATGAATAAAGATGATCCATAATTACTGACATAAAATATTCCTACAGTGGGATACTTACATATAGGAACCACCTGGTTCTGTAACACAAAACGGAATATATTACATTCTGTTACTACTTAAGTCCAATAAAATCAAACATATTTTAGTAATTAATCATTACTTGACAAATGTTTTTGCTCAAACTGACCATCATCTTCATAGCTGTGATTTTCCTGCCCCAGTTTCTTGATGCTTTGCAGTCTCACTGAGCCCGCTGGCATGTTGAGTCATCGAGGAAAAAGAAAAAAAAAAAAAAAAAAAAAA